>JABSTQ010008036.1:0-37446 GCA_013358835.2 Ixodes persulcatus | reverse complement strand
AGTGAAAGCCCGGTACTCTGGCATCGATTAAAATGCTAACAGACGAATAGCAACAGCGATGAGGGGACATTTTTTAGGTCCCAGACCTTATTGTTAGCAGTGGTACTGTGTTTGTGGCCGGAACTGGACCATCAACTTTTCTCTTTTATTTGCAGGTTTTAATATTCGTTTTTTTTTTTCTACGTTTAACATTGTTTCATTTCAGGTCTGACTCATGCATGCCCCAGACAACACAAGTGACCGTGCCGCCCCTTTTTTTATTTTTTTTTATTTTTTTTTTTTGAGACAGCACTTTAGTTTGCGCGTTAACTTCCGTCTATTGTACGCTATCATTCAGGTCACCCCTGAACGCCCGGGCACAAAGTCACCCTGCGCCCCCTCTCAAGAAGCTACAACCGTCATCCCACCGTCCTTGAAACTTGGCCCCGGCCGTCAAGCTTCTTCACCCGGATACGAACTGCCCTACGCTTCCCTCTCACCAAAGCTCCAACCGTCATCCCGCCGAAATTTGGACCCGACCGTAGCATTGTATAAACGCTTGCCCATCTGGAACTCCAACCGTCATCCCCCCGTTTTTGAAACTTGGACTCGACCGTAGCAATGTATAAATACCACCCGCGTTCATCTGTAAAAGTTCTTCCTGACGAAGGCCGGACTCCGGCCGAAACGTCGAAGATTAAATCGTCCGTTGTTGCTGTTTTCACCAAGGGTTTTTTTCTTCCCAGTTATATATATATATATATATATATATATATATATATGTATATATATATATATATATATAACTGGGAAGAAAAAATATATATATATATATATATATATATAATGTATGTATATGTATATATATGGTGGTTCAAGTCACCAGGCTCGATCTATAAAAATCGACGCCTGCACGTAGCAATCTAAACTTTTCGTCAAAGGTGTAATTCACAGGTCGGTTTTTTTCTTGTAAAATTACAAAGCGTAGCTCTCTTTCTGTAAAAAATAAGGTCGAGAAACTTGCCAGGGTCTACGGCGGGCAGCAACGCAGTCGACAGGGGTCCAGTAGCGGGTGTGTTTGGCGTTCGTATTGATAGATGGCGCTACCTCCTTATCGCGACGACTCGAGACCACCGTGGTTTATTAAAATGAATATAATCTTTTTGAAATGTACCTTCGGTTAAAAAATAAATGCGAACAATAAAAGCAAGGCTTAAAGTAAAAAAACGCGTCTGCATAACGGCGGCGCTTTTGCTGACACGGATTTCGTCTGCGTGTCGTCTGCTATCTTTCGCTGGTCGGCTGCACCTTCAGACGCTGCTCCCGACGCCATCTATCAATACGAACGCCAAACACACCCCGCCACTGGACTTGGTCCTCCGGGTCGCCGCCCGCCGTAGACCCTGGCAAGTTTCTTGGCCCTATTTTTTACAGAAAGCGAGCAACGCTTTGTACTGTTACAAAAAAAAAAAACGACCTGCGAAATACACCTTTGACGAAAAGTTTAGATGGCTACGTCCAGATCAAGCCTGGTGAATTGAACCACCCTATATATATTGCTTTTTTAATATGAGCATTTTGTGGTTAATCGGGATTATATTCCTTCTACCTTCTATCTCAGGTACGTTTTTGCACCCTTCAAAGGAACCGTTAGAATGATTTACGGACGCAGGGTTTGTCAGATTCATCAAAGCCAGCAGTACAAAAGCACAAATTGTATGCAAGCACATTTCAGCAAAATAGAAAAGTGCCTGTCGAAAGACCAACAAATGGTCCAGCATTTTATTATTTTCTTTCTGAGCACATACCTCCCGTATACCTTCAAGACAAAGTCAGGAAGGCACAACATAGAAGTTAACTTAAAGGGATGCTGAGCCGAAATTTGGAGCTCACACAGGCGCTCACACAAGTAAGACAATGCAAAAAAAAAAAAAGAAATCGATACCACAATATTTATATCGGTTGGCAGTATTTTTGGAAACGAAATGAGCGATCGAACACGGCCGACATGGCCGACGAGAGATGTCACGTCACAATTCTTACTCCCTCTCCTCTTCGCTTCGTCCCCTCGAGCAACACCGCCTAGAAGAGAATGACGTAGTGCAGTCATTTTTGCGTCACCAGCTAAGGACAACACTGGGTGCAGATTGGGAACGAGGGCTGCGCCACTGCTCGGTTTCGAGTCAAGTGTGAGCCGAATGTTGACGTAATCATCGTGTCCAAACTGTCACCAGCGTTGGCGTTCACTTATGACGACATCGACATTACTACGGCATTGTTATCTAGGAGGTGTTGCCACTAGCTTCCATGAGGTAAACCGAAGCAAAGAGTAGAGAAGCAAGGCCCTTTCTCCTCATTCTCAAATGTTCTAGGAGGATCTTGACGTCACAGTTCCCGCTTTATCGCGCACTTCGTCTACGAAAATACGACCATCCGTTTTAGATATTGATATGTGAGTGACGTTCTGGAATTCGTATCTTCCCGTTCAAGGATTCTGCGGCCCAATTTTGCGAGATCAAAAATTTGGTTCAGCCTTTTTCAGGGCTTTTTGAGATCTACTGTTTCTCTGATCCCGTTATTATAATCAACAAGTTTCTGTACGATGCAGTCGACTTTACGGATGCACATCCGCTTGCGCTTCTGAAATTTCCGGATACACTGGGTGGAGAAAATAAATTGGCGAATAGCTCTTGTGACGTCAGGTCACGAGACACCTGATTTACTGCTAGATTTAGCGGGGAAATTAAATTGGTGTATAGGTCACTCTTCCCCCGAAATATAGTGCAGAAACTGAAGAGTTGTATAGATCACGTGATGTCAGGTAACGCGACATCAATTTTCCCGCTGTATTTAGAGGGGAAAGCTGGTGTATGAATAACGAGACGTCAGATTACGTGATATAAAACAAAACCTGGTAGATTTAGTGGGAAATGCACGAACGGACGGAAAATAATTCAGGATTGAGGGCGGGGGGGGGGGGGGGGGGCGGTCGTTAAAAGCATTTTACGCTTTAAGAACAACTGAGACGCTGCGCAGTTTGGGGTAAAAATTAGTGTGTATGCAACAGAACAGAAAGTAAGCCACAGAAAATATGACCACTTAGAACTACAAACAACAATGAGCATGATTTTGTATTATAAATTTCGGGATAGATTTTACCAGGCTTCTACAGACGTTAACCCCATAACCGTTTTGGACCAGCCTAGCTCTTCCACGTTGAGCCGTGCACAATCAATTCAGGATGTAAGGTGTGGCTCGTACACGCACCCTACATCGCTCCTTGGCTGTTTTGGACGACCCAGGCTCGTTCAGAGCTTAGTTTGTAGCGTTGCGCAGAAATGGCAGAACGTGTTATTAATTGTACACGTTTTTAAGGATGGCAATTGATTGCGGAGAAACTTGGAGTTCGGGCCGCACGTGCATTAAAAATAATTTAAAAACAAAAACTCCAACAGAAAAACAAAACACAAACGGCTAAGGGGTTAGACACGAGAAAACAGAATGTGTTCACCCCGAATAAACAGCCAGACATCTATGCGTAATATCTCTACGAACAGGCCTCTCTGCGGGAAGCCTCACCACGCGGCCTTTTCGGCGATCTAAACAGCAGAAGGTGCAACCGTGATACGTAAGCCCTCTTTGTTCCTGGAGGTCTTTGTCTCGGCAACACCGAAGAGTGCAGAGTAACATCTGTTAGGCTCGTTCGCTCTCCAGGAGTGCCGTACGCTTCTTGACAGCCGGTGTAGTATGCCGGTCGCGACAGAATTGTGACTATGTAAGCCTCCAACAGAAATGGTTCAGTCAGCTGATGTCCACGCAGTCAACGTGCTCAGAGCTCATTGTGTATGGAAAGTGTTATTCTGGCCTGTGCCGCTGTAGTCGCAAATCCGGATGGCAAGCCAGCACACGTTAGAAGCAACGAACCATTCGCCTGTATTACGACATCGTAGATGTGGCTTCAAAATGGCAGAATCGTCTGTGATTAATGTTTGTTCACTTCCACGCTGGTGCATTTTGAGCGCGTATGGCCTGAATCATCTCATTTTATTTGTTTGTGTATTCCATATGCTTGCTACACTTCAAGCTATCGCTGGTGGGTACCGTTTGCTTTATTCTTTTATTTACCTGTGTAAGATCAAAGCCAATGTTCCTACAGAAGTGTATTGTTTAGTGCTTGCGTCCGTGAACGTGCACTTTCTCATCTGATCTTGAAATATTTCAATTCAATTTAATTCAACAATGTTGCGAACCACCTGACAAATATCTGTCACAGAGGACTTGAGACTGTCGGGGGGAGGGGGGCGTACAAACAGTACTAGTGAGCACACAGTGACACGTGGTTTCTGTCAAGAATATTTCTTGGTTGCTGTCACTCAGTGAATATTACGTATGCTTCCATCACTTAAAAAAAATAAATGAGGTGGTATTTATACTGTCGGGAAGTTCCCGTAGTTTTTAAGTCGACGTCGTCTCAAGATGACGTAATTCTTCTCTGTATTTATACACAGTACTGCAGGCATAATATCAGAATAAAAGAAATAAACAAAGCTTGCCTTTCTCAAAAATTGATTCTGCGATTTGTATTATTCTCCCAAAAACAATAACAGGCTCATGTATTTTGAGATCCTCCCAGAAGAGCTGCCGGTAGCGGAGCAGCTGCTGTTGTGCTACTTAATGCTGTCATGTTTTTCGGAGTCGCTGTGCTCGTCGCAGTGGCATGTACGTGTGGCAAACAGTGACCGTTGCAGTCGCAATTGAAAAAAACCCCTAGCCTGCGCATTCGAAATAAATGTGTCAACAAGTCGCAAGTATACGACATAATCGTGCGTTTACGCACGCTAGAGTTTCGTCTCACACTTTGAGAATCCCGGTGTGTAGAACTCGTATAACATTATGGAAATGTTGCAATTCGAATATCCGGTAAGCTGCCTGATGCACATCAGCTTGACCAAAGACACATGTTTACTACAGCCTCCTGCATCCTTCAATGTCTCAGCCACCCTAAAGTTATCGCTAAATTCTTCCGGCGGGTCCCTTGGACATCTGGAAAAACGCGACTTGGGATAAAACTAGCTGTCATTTATTCATAAACGCTTAGAGAATAAAAAAAATGCGCTCACTGCCAAGAATCAACAGATTCAGAGCATCACAGACGTCCGTCGTTGAGACATATTCAACTGATTCATTGTCCAAAAGCGAAGGACAATAAATACCTTGAAGATATATTAAATGGTGTTGCAATATAGTGCACAAAGCAATACAACAAAACATAGAAAGCAACAACAACCATCTAGATATTAGAAACAAAAATTATGGCAGATTCTATATTCCTGAAATACTGGTGTCCGACCCATGATTGCTGGAGGAGAGTTATGGTCCCGCAGCCAACATAGCGGAGACATGCCGGCCGCATGCTAGGGGACGCCAGCACTTCTCAAAATGGTGGTGCAGCAGGAACGGTCTCTGGTAAACGCGTATATTCTGCCATTTCCTTGGGCATCTCAAAATCTTTTAAAGGGGCACTGACACATCAAAACCATATATATTTTTTTTATTATACGAAACGATTGAAAACGATGCCGAGACATTACCCTCAAAATGCGAAACTTGGGAATTCAGTATTTGTGAAGTAAAAAAACAATTTCGAAATGCCGAATTGGAAGTTCCCGCGCGATCCGCGCCGGTGCGTTGACGTCAAATATTGCGGAGTCCTGAGAGTCCACTTTCTTTCACGACTCCGTGCTGTTGCCATCGCGACCCAAAGCGAGGAGGAAAGAAGCCAGCGCCGGCGGACAAAAAAAAAACAAAAAAAAAACCGGTTTTGAGCGGTGTCGTCTGCCCAGGCCGCATGTTTTCCGAGGGATGATACAAATCTAGGAGACGTCACCACACCGGACTCCGATTTTGAGTATTTCAAAAAGAACGGCCGTAGTGCGTTCGCAATTGCGTTAAAAAAACACGCTTTACGATTGCCGTTATTAAATGTCATAGAAATGTTGTCTACAAAGCATCTAAATTTCATGATTTTTGACGTCACAAATCAAAAGAAACGAGGAGGTGAGGCGCGGCAGAGGAAAACACCAAAAATAAAAAGGCGCGCGCGCACGCGGGAAAAACTTTTTTTTTTGCGATGCGGTTTTTTATTCCGTGGTATGACTACAACTTGCATCGTTTTAGACATTAAAGAAAATACGACCCTTGGGGTGTCGGTGCCCTTTTAAGTTACTTCCGCTCATACACCATGCGGCCATTTAAGGTCTATGTGGTGCGGCATTATAACAATCGCCACAAGCTTCTGTTGTCAACGACGAGGCCACGAATAGGGTGCTCCTGTAGTCTCCTTTATGATCTTCAAAAATATTAACACGTCACATGCTCCTCAAATTGTCCATTACCACTAATGTAGTTCAATACCATTTAGAAAATATTGTACTTTACACTAGGTAGCTTCTAGGGAACGTAACTATCAAAATTGGAGCGTTTACATTCAACAAAATCTCTAAAAGGAGGACATCGCTGAAATTTTTAAAATAGGAGCTCACCAAATGGCGAGGCTAAAAATGAGTAAGCCCTTAATATATCGTCTTTGCCAAAGTAATGGGCGTGACGTTACACCATGCTCCGTGCCGCGTCGCATACAGATATCTTTTTCTTTAAATATATGTTCAGCCTTTTGATTCAGCGATTTCCCATCGCATATTGCTACCAGTGGCCCTCCTAATTTCCTTGCTAAAAGAAAGTGGTTACACGTCTTTTTTTTTTTTTTGACGGAGAGATAGCACTGTGCAACCGCTGTTTTTGTAACACCTCCAAACCCTTCTATGTGCCAGTTTTCGCTCGCGTCGTATCTGGCACATCATTTTCAAGTATATGGTATAACATTGAAAAAAAGTAGTACAATGAAGTCATAAAGTTAAGACACAAATGCCAAAAAATATTGAGTGCTACGAAATTGTAAATAAAGAGGCAATGAGACTTGTTTTTAATGCTTGTCATGTGTTTTTGTCTGACAAACTTACGAGGGTCCAGCTACCCCCCAAAAAAACGAAAACATTTGGGGCTCGAAATCTGGTTTTTCTTCGTTCCACAAATTGACATCAAGGAATAGGACTTTCAGTATTGCTCTTGCTCTCTATTTCTATCCGAGGTCACCTGTGGTGACGACCCACAACCAAAAATATTTTAACAGCTTTAAGGCACTTCGGGTACATATATCTTTTTTGTTTTTAATTTTCCGTTTTGTGAAACGAAATATTCCTGATCCCAAAAAAAGGAAAGATGAGTTTGTTCAAAAAAAAATATGCTTTGAACAACTAGCTGCGGAGGATGGCTCCTGTTGGCGTCCGAAATCAGTCACTAACGCAAAATTCATGCGCTAAATTTCTTGTTCGGGTTTGACCTTTTAAGGTTAGCACAAGGGGGCTCTTAAGCGAGAACTGTATGCGTAGTATTTTGACACCATTAGGAAGTTGTTATACGGTTTTCAATTAATTTTTTTCTTTAGACTTTGCAGGTTTTTTTTTTTTTTTAGTTTTCGACAAATGAATTTTGATTGGCGAACTCACAAAGCTGGTGCATAACACTCCTTCTGAACACGAGCATCATCAGGACATATCTTGCTGCTTTTACAGAACGTGGTTCAGTTGGACGAACACGCTTTACTCGGTTCCTCATTTTGTTCTCTAAGAAATGAAAGGAATGTAAATATATATAGCATTATGGTATATTATCCACATGTGGGGAACTAAACTAGGCTGTGAAACTTGCCTTCGAACAACAAGGAGTAGGTTTAAAATGTGAACAAAACTGCGGATGCTGGGTTAGCCGTTCCTGCGTTTTTGAAGATGACAATAAACCAAAACAAACGGACTTACTCTCCCACTCGGCTGGCCCGGAGAGGCCATCTCAACTTTTATAAAACGAATCTTCGCTTGTACCACAGTGATGTTTCCTTGAACGTACAGTGGAGCGTTGGCGTCCTCGAATCTAAAGGCACCCCCAGCGAGTTCGCTCATCTTGCCTTCTTTAAAATCGACGTGAAAGTCACTGAGTCCCCCAGTGAGGCAGGACAGATTCACTGCAAACGGCGGCAGTGGCAACGGGTCCAGCTTGAGTTTTCTGACTTCCGGCATCACTTCATTTACCAGGAGCTCGCCAAAATAAAGGTTAGCTCTGTCCACGCCAATGAATTGTAACCAGCCTGCGAACTATCCTGGAAAAAAAGTTCGACCCCAATGTTACCTTTAGCCAGTCAACCCTATGGTTCCACGAACTCAATGCTGGACATTTTCGTGATATAAATATATCGCAGTAGTAGTTTATTTGCTTTTTCTAATTTGAATATCTGTATGCAGATATATGTAAAAATTCATCTGTACCTCAGCTGTGAAATGTTTTTATAATACATGTCTTGTATCGCGATAATTTCCCAGACTTCAGCATCTCGTTACATGTACGTCGTTGAGTTTTCGGGTTTTTCCGTTATACCGAAAAAACACATTTTTGGCGCAAGTGCTTCCAAACTTCATAATATGAACCATGGTTGAACTGGTATATCGCAAAAAGCCACAAAAGCACAAGCACTACCATTCGTCAAGAACAGCCCTCCTCCGTAGCAACCACGATTTGAACGTACATTGGAGCATTGGCGTCCTCGAATCTAAAGACACCCACAGCGAGTTCGCTCATCTTGCCTTCTTTAGAATCGACGTGAAAGTCACTGAGTCCATGCGGAGTTTTTCGGTCGCGCACCAGTCACCTAGCTGTGTTTGGAGATTTGTGTTTGTCCTTTGTCTCTCTTGTTCCCGTTCTCCAGAAATTAGTTTCGTCATTCTAGTCCAGCTGGCTTGCACCTTTACATTTAATTTCATTAAAATAAAAAAAAAAACTTTTTAGTGCATATTTATTAGTCTTTTATTATATTTTGCCGCTCATGCAGAAGCATTTCAAGGATATATCTTACATCAAATACAAATATTTCTGAGCATATTTATTATAGCCTTAAAACACATGTATCTGGGTATTTGTAATTTGGAACACATTTCTGAATGTGTCTGGCGAGCCCTGCACAATATCGGTTGACACATCTGTGACACCGGCAGACAAAACTGCAATAATTCTTATTTAAAGAACTAATAACATAAAATTATAAGTAGCATATGTTTGTGTTTGAATATTGCATATGGCCTCGTTAATCATGAGTACTGCATAAAATCAACACCTCCTAGACAGCAAAACCTGCGCGTTAAGTCACATGGCGTCACGTCCGGGGGTCCGGCACGGCGCTGATTGGATGCGAGTGCCGCGTCACCGTTCGCCCAGTGTGGCTAGTTTCCTATCATAGTCCCACGCGAACGCTGACGCGGCACTCGCATCCAATCAGCGCCCGCGCGGGACCCCCGTACGTGACGTCATCTGACGTAACGCGCAGGCTCTAAAGCTGTCTACGAGGTGTTTGCGGCAAAATGCGGCAAAACAAACCGGCAACTTGTTTTTTTTTTTCCGTGAATATTTTGTTTTGAGTGGTGAGGTTCTGAACTCCGGATATAGAGATAACGTCACAAACTGGGGAGTGCCAAGACGTCGGCGGTCGCCTGTGGTGGAGGTGCGAGGTACCGCATGTCCGTGCAGCGCACCCCTCTTAGGGCCCACAGTGCCAGTCCGACCCCAAGCCCCCGAAAAATGTCACCAAGGACTAGGTGACAAAAGAAAGAATAACTCAGGAAACGGAATCGTTTAATGGGGGGAACTTGTGCCAAAAATAAAAAGAAAACAAAAGATGACAACAAAGCGTCGTTGACGTTGAAGTCGGCGTAACAACAGTATCGAACGCTGGAGAGAGACTGACTGTGGCTCGCCACGCGGAGCCCCTTATGTACACCCGTGTGCGCGACGCGTCTTTTATTCTTGGGAGCGACGCGTATTTTATTTATTGTTTCAATTTAGATTTCTCGTATAAATTCGAGAACCCTGTTGCTTGTTCGAGGTCCGAATGCTCTACACGCCGAACCCTCTACGCGGCTTGTTCCAGAAGCCGACGTGTGTACATAAGGGGCTCCGCGTGGCGAGCCGCAGTCAGTCTCGCCCCTGCGTTCGATCCTGCTGTTACGCCGACTTAGACGCCCGCGACGCTTTGTTGTCATCATCTGTTTCCTTTTTGTTTTGGGCTCAAGTTCGCCCCATTAAACGTTTCAGTTTCCTCAGTTATTCTTCGTTTCGTCACCTAGTCCTTAATGACAATATACGCATTGTACTAACAAAATGCTCTTATTAGTAACTACGCACATCTGTGTATGTTCCAAGCTTCCACAAACAAGTTTGGGAATGCCACAGAAGAACTGCCATCATACAGGATATCTACGTACACACATGAGTGCATACACAATAGTAAGCGACATGAGGAAGCCAGTTATGTTGGGCGAAATGCTGCCGTTGTTTGAGGTTTCGGGAAGGTTCTGTTTAAAGGCCTTCATTCATGCTTAGTCCTAGTTTGTGCTTTGTTTTAAAAATGTCAAAAATTTTTTTACCAGAGGAATGTGAAAAACAAAAGTAAACATAAAATAATAATACAATATTTATTTAACGGTATCGAAATGTTCATGCTGACCTCTAGTGCGTTGTTTGCAAACCTTTAGTAATCACAATGCCATGTTTACGCATTTTTAAATTTCCTTCTTTTAAGAATCTGAATTGCAGTCTTCATAAGCAAGCGCTCTAGTGAACTTCGTTCGCATATGCGCTAAAGTTGTAATTAGATAAATAAAATATAAAATAAAGTTTTATAAAGCGCTCCGCTTCCGCGTTTTATGTCTAGAACAGCGAACGTATAATTAAAAGAATGTCATCTGCTCCTACTTTGCTGCAACCTCAATTTGTTCCTTGAATTTTATTCTGTATATGGGACTCTATGCGCCCGATTAGTTTTAGTTTACTTCGGGGACCAAAATGAAAACATCAAAGTTAAGAACACCTATGGTTAGAATAGTCAAGAGGATGATCGGAGAGTCACCTGGTATTTTTAATTCCTTTTGCCCCAAGCCTAGTGGTACCGAACAACATGAGCCGGATCATCTGCCCAACGTTTCCGTCATAATTTGAAATCGTATCTAAACGCAATGGTCCGTATCTTTCGTAATCCGACGTAGCAATTTGCTTCCTATGCCGCGCTTCAAGATGAATGGCAGAATACTTCCTCCAGCTCTCATCGCACTTCAAGAACACTTGAGCAACAAGAAATTCGTTAGTAATAGTCATGAGTCACTCGGTGTACAAGATCCGGTTTCAAGCTTAAAAACTTCTTGGTCGGCAAGTCGCCAGCATTCCAGTACCAAAGATCTGGACGATAGTGCCGATAGGATCCGTACCAAAGCCTCAAGTACCTGGCGTTCTTGTGGGCCACGTGAACTTGAATTCCCACCGTATCTCCTAGAGGCCGGCTCAGTTACATTTCATAGCGGCGAAGAAAATTTCTATTCTTAACCATATAAGTATCACTATCCAGGTAGATACCTCCGTATTCCATTAGCACATGAGCTCGAACCACGTCGGATTGATGTTGCACGGATGAGAACTTGACTCCAAAGATTTCCGTCGGACGGGCCATCTTCATCAGTAAAATGGAAGGTATTTCTTCTACAAGATGCCACAGAGGGCTGTCCAAGATAGCGCTACCGTTGTCGCAGTGAATCATCAAAACTTCCGGTTGTTGCTGCAGCCAGGCAGCTCTAATGCATGCCACTTCGACGAAGGACAGATGTCGGTCTCCAATTCTGAAGAAGCGTACGATGTTGGGAACAATGTATTCGGCGTTCGCTTGGCGAGTGAAGGTTTCCACGTTTCCGTCCCACCAAGTATCTGGATGAAGTTCCTCCTCTCGGCTCACTTCAACTATGAAGTCTGGTGCAATGTCTTCTGTAGTGACAGCTTTTCTATGAAGCCTTGTTTGTCTCCTTAAGATGAAGATGGTGCTAACACAAATAAGGAAAAAATACAATAATTGCTTTCGAACATATGTAATATTTTGACAACCTTAAAGTTTTGAATGTAATGAAGGTGAAACGTCTGAGTTTCGGTTCCACAGGCTCTGTTGTTGATTCCTGCATATAATCCTGAAGAAGCCGGCTTGCACTCAATGTTGGTTGGGAACTGGTGTGATTGAAATGAACAAATGCAGGGGTATCCTGGGTTCATGAGAACCAGTCAGACATTCTGTAAATAAAAAATGAAAACGTCATTCATTCCTTTTCAAATAAAATCAATCATTTAAATATATTTGTGTTTGATTGGTGACAAATGTCTGTATTAGGTTTTTGCGTTGAAACATATAATATTTTTCACTTTGAGCAATAAGCACAATAGCCTATATTTAAACAAAAAAATTTAACTTCATAGGATTTACAAAAGCATCAGTCATTTTGTAGTTCATTTTTATAGAACGTAGACTTTTTTTTTGCCAAACTTGTGAAAGAAATATCAAATCAGACTTTTTAATTAGTATATAATACGACCGACCAACCCACTGCCAAGTGCGTCAGGCTTTCTTTGGCTGTGGAGCGCCGCGAATCAAATGTTGGGTACAACTCGTCTAAGTACACATCGATACACATTCAACGTGAACACACAACCACTGTTTCTTGTACTAGCATATCCCAAAGACTGCCATCAAGGCAATTCTTATGGTGGAATGGGCTCATCTTGTGTATCAACTAAGGCGTTGAGAAATAAAAGAATAATGCGCTATCTGAAAAAAATGGGAAAATGAGCCATTTTTCTGTTCGCGCTAACTGTGCCCCGCAACGGATACAAGATCTCTATATATGTTTACCAAAGCTTAGCTCTCCACTCATATATTTTCCTCTAATACACTTGTGTTAATTTTGAATGATATTGTTTTTGCGATTTAAACGTTTACAACTACATGCGATAACAAGTCTAAAGACAATGGATCCTTGATTGCAGCTAATTTAAGTCTGCATATGTGTGAAATTGTAGCTCAATTTAAACTAAACGATGCAAGTCGAATGAAGCAGTCCAGTATCGAAGTGAACGTTTCAAAAAGTCTTCATATTCAACTAATATAAGGAGCTGTCGCCTAAAACGTCAGTGTTATCTCTCCTTCCTTGAAGTGCGTCGAATTATTTCTCTTTTGGGCCTAATTCATAAGTTATATTGCTGATACTGTTTTTTTTTGTTTTTATTTTCTTCTACCACCTAGATCATATCACCGCACCACAAACAGTAAAGTTTTTTCAATGTCTAACAGGCTCAACTTTGCATTCATCAACTATTACGTTCCTCGTAAAATTGAAGCATGGAATGACCTTCCGTGTCTTTAGTGCTTATCACTTAAGCCCCATTATAACGCGGACATCTTATGCACTTTGTCTCTCTGTATTTCATCTTGAGAGAGATTTTAGATTTTTGGTGTACAGTTGTTTAAATACTGCACTCGTTTTTATCGCCGCCTCTGAAGTATAATGGCATGTATTTATTGTGTTGCATAAGTATTTTACTTGATTATTATTTTCTCTATTAAATATTGAGTAAAACATAATTCCAATTCATTTTATTTCTTCTTGCCTTGTGCGTTGCCTTGTATATATTATGAAATGTTGGCTTTTCTTCGCTTTCTCTCTTACCAAATGCTCTTAACGAGTCCCTAAGGCACTAGAATAAATATGCAGGGTGTTGCGCGTAATTTAAGCGTATTACAGCGAAGTTGTTTATGGATAGGGTTTTCTGGATTTTTCAGGTGCGCCAACAAAAACTCTGCCCTCGCACCGGCGCACGCACCGCACGCGCACGCTTTTCCTGTATAAAAGATTCGAAGTAAATAACCAAAATAAAGCGTTGACGAACGCGCGTGCAAGATGCCATTTGTTTTAGGCTTTTGCTTTAGCACAGTCTCTGCTACACTGGCGCCGCACGCTGCCGCCTACCCAGTATAAAAAATTCGATGTAAATAACCAAGATAAGGGGTTGACGAACGCGCGTGTAAGACGCCATTTGTTTTAGGCTTTTTCTTTAATACAATTACTGCTGCAGACACCTGTACTTGCAGCGCGTGGAACACCATTCAGTGGATTCTCCTTGATACTTGGGTAATTTAGCAACAGGTCTCTTCAGTAGATTAGTTATCAACATGCACCAGTTTCAATTTCAGTAGACTCTCAGGTTTCTCAAAGATTCGCCGCTGTGCGACCCGCGTCGGCCATGCCTACGCACGCACCGCCCTCTCTTTGTCGTCGATCCAAGCGCTCGCGTGCCTAGTTTTCTTTCCTTCCGTTCTCCCGGAGTGGCGGACCCGTCGCGCGTGTCTAGTTTTCTCCGTCTCCTCGGGGCGGCGATAACCGTCCACGCAAAATAAAAACCACCGATCAAGACAACAAGAAATCTGTGTGCCTACTTTTCGTTACGATGGCCAACGATGATGACAATACATGTGTTCGTACCTTTGTTCAAAATTCTGTGTCACGTCTGTGTCGTGTGCCAAACAGCTTTGCTGCTCATGCACTTTAACAAAATGGAATTACTCATGATTTAAAAAAAAATAAAATTGGTGCATGTGAGAAAAACTAGATCAAAAGAATAGTTTTGTATATTGCATGGACAAAACGAGGCTGTTGTCTGTATTTTGTCCAATGAAATAGTTAATTAAGACTAGTTAATTAACTTTTTAATATTCAATATTGAGAGAAAGTTTTGATGACAAAGATATGGGCAGTCTTCAGAAATATTAAATTCAATGTTTTTATGAAGCAATCTTGAGATTGTTCTTCTAATAGCTTTAAAAGCCTGCGAACTAAAAAAAAAAAAAGGAACACGTGATTTTGTGTTTGCGCGCCTTCTGTTATTGCGGTCTTAGCCGTGGCTTGAATAAACTAGGCCAGCATGCTGAATAGAACACTGCTGAAAAAACGCTGTTAAAAATTGAAATTTTTCGTGTTTTTTATAATTTGCGCACTTTTTTGACGCCTGGAAAACAAACCGTGTTAGAAATTGTTTTACAAAAACAACTAAACTGGATGCTTCTGAGGACGCTATACTTCTATACGTTTGTAACGTTTGCTCTAAATTGAGTATTTCAATGTTAATTCTTCAATCGTATATAATTAGATAATTGGGCAAAATGCAGAAAATAGCCTAACTTGGTACGAACATGGAACATACTTATTATTTTGGATACGTCCTTCTAAAATGCACCAAGGTATTTATAAACTTTGGCCAAAGTTACGTGGAACGCCCTGTATAAATATCCCTCTCAAACAGGGAGCATCTGGTTGATAACATTTCTGGCGAGTTTACTTCAGACTAGATAGTCAACCATAGAGGAGCAATCGCGCAATTATGTCTTCTTGTAATTTAAGAAAGGGGGAAAGCCCTTCTCTGTGATGCATACATTAGCTTCCAGACCCTCTCCTTTCGGGCAAGGGGAAAAGGGCGCGAGAATCAGTAGAAGAAACGGCAGTAGTACGATATCCTTTGGAAATGTAATATACTCTTCATTATAATTCAAGGTATGACACTTACAGCAATCTGCAGGTTATCTTCGAAGATCCATTGTTTGAAGTGGGAATTAAAAGTCCTCAACTAAACAACGTTGGTCAGAAATTCTCGGAGACAAGTAAATTAGTCCTTGCATGGAACAAAAACTTGGTGGCTTTGAGTTAATACCACTACGAGTTAAGCTCTCAGAGCCTATATAGGCAGTCGACCTCGCCCCATAGGTTTCGACATGTGGAAGCAATAACAATAAACACACACACACACACACACACACACACACACACACACACACACACACACACACACACACACACACACACACACACACACACACACACACACAACACACACACACACACACACACACACACACACACACACACACACACACACACACACAGACACACACACAGACACACACACACACACACACACACACACACGCGCACACGCATACGCACACACACACACACACACACACACACACATACACACACACATATACATAAAGTCAACGAATATAGAAAAATGTCCAGCTAGAAAACAAAACAGTTTGTTTCAGGTCAATTGTGTAAGGCAAACATACCAAGAAATCAGGTGTCTCCATCGTAGAGAGGTGCATTTTCACCCGCTGTGAGAGAAGCCCAGTGGAAACAGATGTGCCTGCTGTACTTGCCGACTCAATCCGTCCGTTATATCTCGCACAGGTGGGCCCCCACTCATCAGACAGAAATATATAATAAAAGAGTTTTCATGGATCAGTATTTGTTGATTTAAAGACAAGGAAAGAGTGGTCTGGTTTTACTTTCTATCTATTGCAGAGGTCTCAAACAGGCGGCCATTCGGCTTCATCACGAACGTGATTGGGTGGGTTGCGGCCGTCAAGAAATTAATGGATGTGACAACGCGCATTCATATCTGGCTCGCCATATTTACCTGGGACTTAAGGGGGATTCAAGTTTCAACCGCCATTTATTTGTAGCCTTTTCCTCTTAGATGGCTCAGAAGTTTTCCGGAACAAACGAGTTGCATGCTCGCAGCTGCGCATGCAGGTCGGGCGCTCGGGGTGAGCTCTGGCCACGGGCTCGTCGCCGCCGATCTCGAGCTAGATCTGTTTCGCTCTGCGTCCGCCGCTGCCGCAAGTGGCCTTAGGGGGAGCGAACACACACTAAACGTTTAACACCCATGTTCGTGTTAAAAGGGTGTTCTTCCGAGCTAACACCCTTCCTACACCATTTTTACGTGGTTTTCAAACATTCAAGGGTGCACGTAAAGTCATACACTTATCATACTTCCTTTTTACTCCCTGCGGGTACCGAAATCTTGTTAATTAAGAGGTTGTTGCGGTTGTACATTCATGATTTCGAAGTTGTCAAGATTTGAAACCACCAAACTGCAGACATACGCTCCGACAGCAAAAGTCAAGAGGCTGCCCGCTCATTTCGGCGGATTTCGAGAAGTTCAGGTAAGCACAATTGGCAGCTGACATCCAATCCAAGCCAACGCTCAAGTTGTTTTCAAGCCAGATGAATGCGTGCGTGGTCTACGAGCTGCTTGATTGTTTACATGCAAGCCACCACGAAAATAGCATCGGTTACTCACGCACTTCTGCTCGAAATGGTGAGACCACATCGGTTCTATTATGATTCATTCCACCTCATCCTGAGATGTACTAAAGCGAAGGCTAGTAGTGCGAGACGGCACGGGCTTACAGCTTTGCTGTGAGGCCGTGCCATAACGTGGTTGTCCTGTGCTTGTCCTCCGCGTTTTATTCTTTCGATTTTAGATATTTATTTTCAACTCGTTTTTTTTTACATTGTACCAGCAGATACTCAAGCTGGACGAGGGTTCGGGCAGTGGGATTATCTAGCGATGCTATGAGCTCGTGCTCTAGCTTTGGTTTTAGTGCATGTTAGGGGTGAAGGGGGCAATCATGCCAAGTCTGTTCACGGGGAGCTCTCGTGCTGTTTTGATTTAAGGGGAAGGGGCGTGTGAAAAAATGGCAAATGGAACATGGTTAGCGACAGCGCACATACTGGCTGGAAAAAAGTTAAGAACGTTCAAGTTCAGCAGCCAAAGACTGTGGAGTTCAGCTATTAAAGATTCATTTCATGACATATTTACAGGGTGAGCCCTCTGTCCCTTCACATCAGTATCGAAGGCTGCTAGGATATCGGTTCAGGCTAAGTCCTCTGTCTATCAATCAGTTAACACTCAGGCCATTCCACCCGACCCTGTCATTTCATAACTGATGTGTTAGAGAATGGAACTCACATTTTCTTTACATGGCCAACACATTAAAAGTGTTTTTAAATAATACCTGCAATATTTATATTCTATGTTTACAGACCAGGGTCGTCCTGCCTGTGGAGGGTGAAGATGCGAGCAGCCTCGAAGCCCAGCAACAGTGGCTGTGTGCTGAGAGCGAAAGCTGGCGCCTGACGAAGGCCAGAATGACCTTCGAATGAATGCGACTGCCTGCAAACGGCTACATGCGCTGACATTGATGGGTGCAGAGACTGCGCAGGATGCTTATCTCTTCCTGATAGATGCTAGAACGGTGTGCATTCCGCATTTCTGACTGATCTCTATGACAATTGCTAGATCGCGCTTCCCCGCTCCACGATAGCGGCTACCGGACGGCCATCTTCGGACACGGTAAATGAACCTTTTGGAGTGTTGTGGAGGCTAGGCGGCTGAGTGCTGAAGACACGTTTTTTTCTCGTTCCTCGTCATTCGCTGGAGACGTCTTTAAAACCTTGCGTAAGCGGTGAGAACTGCCTTTGGGAACACATGAAATATTTTTTACGAAAGCGTAGCACTGCAGGAAAAAGGCACAACGTGTCGAACGCCAGTCTCGCCGGTATCGCGGCGTGGTCAAAACTTCCTTGGCACGCCAAACTGCTGCGTCTCTTTGCCTTTGCACACTTGAATAGTTATCAAGAATCGACGCCGTGGCAGCGTTTCGAGCGCATGTCGCGCTTAGACGTCTTCTCGATCGCCCAGCAGTTCTGGCGAGTTGCTCTCAAAAGGGGAAAAATCGGTGGATGCTATTATGCACGATTAACCATGGCTATGTTTCAAATCAACTCGAACGGATCACATGACAGAACAAATAGAACAATGCTGTGGAATAAGGTAGGTTTTCGAAGGCAAAAATATAAAAAGTCGAGATTGAATATTTTTTAAACGTGGCCCATACACATGGTTCTGTGGAATCTGTCGCTGTCGCCGTAGCCTCCTACCCCTCTTCCGTTGACCCTGGATCAAGCTCGTTTCTAGACCGCAAGTTCCACAAGTTACAAATACAGTCGTAACAGTAAAGTAAAACGCTGCTCTAGAGGCACATATATCTTCACGCACGTTGCACTCGAGAAACGAATCGATACGGCGTTGATTCTCGAGCGGCATTCAAGCGTGCGAATGCCGAGACGCAGCACACTGGTATGCCAAGGAAACTTTGAGGCTTCGTTGGCACACCGACGGCGAGACTTGCGTTTGATAAGTTGCGCCTTTTTCTTGCAGTGCTGCGATTTCGTAAAAACTTCCACGTGTTCTCAAAGGCAATTCTCACCGTTTACACGGTGTTTTAAAGGGCAGCTCTGCTTTATTTTTCATATTGAGAAAACTATGCATTCCTCTTCAGTATCATCTAGGAAGACCACATGTCAAATATTGTCATATAATACTGTCTATATATTTAATAACCTGGCCAGAGAGCTTTCCAATGAGTCAAGTCGCCAAAATCTGCTAGCTGTACCGTGCGATGTGACGCGCAATCAACAGTGAAGTCAATACCACGGAGTTGGAGGAGCCAACATTGAGCCACTACGTCAGAGTCATGGCTACGTCATTCTCACGTTTTGTTCGTTTTTACCTCTCAGAGCGAAATCAGCTACGTCACTCTCACGTTTTGTTTGTTTTTACCGATCAGAGCGAAATTAAACGATGACGTCATTAGTTTCTCCTACCGGTGTTGGCTAAACGGTGTCCACATAATCAACGTAACAAGAATACACTAGCGTGCGTGCGCTGCCCTGTGTGCTTCTTGGAGGTGAGAGTTGGGAGTTGGGAGCAGTCTGTTTCGTCTCAACGCTGTTGTAGTTTAAAAACGACGTTTTCTTTAACGATACGAGCGTGGGCCGGATCTCCGAGGCCAAGCTGCGATGCCTGGCAAAATATCCATGTTGTGTTGCTGCCTGCTCGAACTACCAGTTGACCAGCCCGGGACTTGTCTTTCACAAATTCCCAAGAGGCAGTACGTGTCTGAATGTATATGGACGGATATCCCGTGCCGAAGGAACACCGAGAAGCCGTCGTGTCCAATTCGCGGGACAAGGATCTGTTCTGATTGCTTATGCGCATGACACTAACTAATTTGCTGTTGCAAGTTAAGTAACGAAGCGTGCGTGAACATATATTTAACTGTGAAACCAAATGAATGTGCACTGGAGCATGCATACTTACCACGGCATTCATAATTTCCACTGACTATTTTGCTATTGAGAACATACGTGTAGTCTGCCATACAGCTGCATAAAGACACACACTTCAGGCTAGTAAATCAGGAGACACAAGCACGATCAAACGACGGTCGCACTACACGCTGGGCATTTCCCAGTGTACGAATATACAGGGTGTTCCACGAAAGGAGGACAAATTTCATATTGCAAAAACTACGCGTCGCAAAAAAAAAAGGCTTATGTCGTTTTGGTCCTGGGCCAGGGCCTATTTAGGAAAATTATTAAAGTCCGGGATAATTAGATTGTTAACTATTTTTGCGTAATTAACTTTTTTAATATTGTATTTAAGGGCATGGTTTCAATTAGAAAATTGCCCAGCATCATCGAAAAACACTAAATCAACATTAGCTGATTTAGTGCTTTGTCATCATTAGTTGTACACACCGGTAAGAACTTAGTGCGGTAGACCCACATATCTCGACTAATAACTAGCAGAGTCGCTGCAACGGTGGATTTAGCTGTCACCATAGTCACGGGCTCAACGTCCTGACGCCTAAATAGGCTTAAGCAGACTCGGGAGATCCTTGCGCATCCACCGTGACCGGTGTACGTAGCACCATTTTGGAACTTGGCAGTTCTTGACGAATTAACTTACTTATTTGACGAAATGAGAGTAGAAATCGTCAACTGCTCTGCGTTCTTGAGAGAATATACTATGGACGATCTGTGGTTGACATACAAATGTTCACATTTCCGGGTAACTTACCGTGCTGCGTGGGCATGCGTGGGCGCACAAATACTGCTTATCAAACTGCGCGTGCAGCGTGTCTGAAAGAAAATAATAAAGAGGCCACAAAGCCTAGAGCACCCCACGACGATAAGGTGAATAACTTTTTCCCGTCAGTCCTAAAAAGAAGGAAGACGTCTTGTTCCTGCTTTCTCGGATCCGCTTGGGGGCGCGTTAGTGAAATGGAGGAAAACACTCTGTTCTTATCTTTCTCGTTCCTTTTGTCTTACAGTGTGCACTCGCAAGCTGTGACACGAAGAGCTCGACGTTGTCCGCAGTAGATGCAGCTGGAGCGAGGACCTCGGGGTCTCTATACAGCATGCCGAGGCACTTGCCAGGAACATACTGCACCGTGAACCGGTAGCGCAGCAGCCGGATGAGGAAGTGCTGAACGGGACGAGACATGAGTTCGAGGTCGGTGGAGCCCAGCAAGAGGACGTGCGGCTGGTGGTCGGTTTCGACAAAAGAGCTCAGATTGTGCAGAAGTTTTTTGAACATCTGGATGACCCACAGGACTCCCAGTGCTTCTTTCTCGATTCGGATGTACCGCTGTTTCGCAGTAGTCAATGACCGGGACGCAAAGGCAACCGATCATCGCTCATCAGATGTTTCTCCTGCAGTAGGACGGCGCCCAGATTGCACAAGCTGGTTCCTGCAGAAACGGTTGCTGGATACTGTGGGTTCTTCCGAGCCACGCAGGAGCTGGATGCCACCATCCTCTTTAGCGAGTCAAAGGCTGAAGCTTGACCAGTCCCCAAGGTCCAGACCGTATCCTAGTTTAGGACGAGCCTGACTGGAACTGTGGCGGTGGACAAGCTCAGCAAGAAATGTCCCATGTAGTTGAGCATTTCCAGGAGGCGCAGCAAGCCTTGCACGTCTGCCGAAAATTGCATGCCCGTAATGGCGGGGTGCCTTGTCGGGGTCTGGTGCTATGCCGTTGGTACTCAACACCACGCTAAAACACTTGAGGGACGGCACCCCGAGGCGGCACTTGGATTCATTCAGCGTAACGCCCGCTTGCTGCAGTCTCTCGAGGACAACTTGGAGTCTGCTGTCGGGTTTAGACTGGTCTCTACCATACACCAGGATGTCGTCTACCATGTTGACGCATCCTTTAATTTCCTCGAGAATTAGTGACATCGGGCTCTGAAACACCTGTGGGGCCTAAGTAATGCCGAAGGGCAGGCTGCGATAAAAGAATCTCCCGAAGGGTGCAATGAACGTCATGTACTCCTCTGGCAGCATTTGGAGAGGCGTACCTGGTGAAGCCCAGACATTGTGCCCAGTTTCGAGAAGACGGTAGCGCTTTCCAGCAACCCGAACGTCTGGTCGACGGTCGGCATCCTATGCTGCTCTCAGATGATGACCTGGTTCAGCTTGGTTAAAGGGATGGTGAACCGAACATTTCAGTGTCTATAATAAGCGGCGCGCTATCTTTTCATAAGTCAGCAGCCGCCGGTGTGGGCGAGTGCACGCAGCGAAATTGACGTCATTAAATCCCCCATTCAAGCTTATATAATAAGCGTGAATGGTGGATATGATGACGTCAATTTAGTTGCGTGTGCTCGCGCACACCAGGGGCTGCTGACTCATGAAAAGATAGTGCGCTGCTTATTATAGGCACTAAAATGTTCGGTTCACCATCCCTAAAAGTCGACGCGCAGTCGACAGCCTCTCGCTGCCATGGGAGCCCCGACAAGGCCAGCGCACCGTGCCGTAGGAGTCTCGACCACCGATCCCTAACAAGCGCCGCTGTTTGAAGACAAGGACACGTCTCCTTACCGCAACATTTCAAAGTCTCAAACACGCAGCCCGCGGGCTGCATACGGCCCGCGACTTGCTGGGATGCGGCCCGCAGGCAACCGCCTACGAGTACCGGTTCCAGTGGATCGAACGCTAGAAATCGCATGAGCGATAGTTATGGCGCATGGCAGTAGCGGCGGCACGGCAGGGTTCTAATCGCACGCAAACCCTTACAGGTGATCTGGGCTGACCAGACACCCAGTGCTGCATTGTCACCACAACCAGCGAACTTCAGCAGGCCAAGAAGGCACGTCACGCGAAGAGCAAGCGCCACGCGGGGAACAGGGGATGACTCCTGCGGGACGTCCAGCGCGAGACTACAGGACATCGGCGCAGATAGGCCAGTGCCTCGTACGTCACAACCGCTCCTCACTTATAAAAAGGACGACGAAGCAACGGCCGGGCACTTGGTAGTAGCGGCGGCACGGCACGGTCCTCATCGTACGCAAACCCTTAAAGGTTAGCCCAAAAGCATTTACAAAATTATTTAGTGGACTAGCTGTCGCTGCTGCCAACCATCTTTCTGGTTTTAAACATGGCCAAGGACATTGCTAAAGTGGGCAATGAATTGAAGGAGGACTTGAAACGTGAATTTAAGACGTTCCAGGAATCGCTCGAAAGGGAGCTTAGAACCGTGATTCGCGAACTAAGAACTGACGTGAGGGGTATGAAAAAGGAATGGATTTCATAAACAAGGCATTCGAAGATATAAAGAGAAAGTTTGATTCGCTTTCAAAAGTAAACGCAGAGCTTAAACGGGTAAATGTGAGTCTGCGTCAATCTCATGAAACGCTGCTGCAGGCGATCAAAGCAACAGAAGCGCGCCTCGTTCACTGTGAGCAGTACTCAAGAAACGCAAAACTAAAGATTATAGGAATTCCGAAACAAGAAAACTAAAATGTCACAGATACGGTACAGAAGATCGGCGACATTATTGGGTCGCCGATAGCAGTGAATGAGATAGGAGTTTGTCATCACGGACCAACTCATAATAAGGAAAGTAGCATCAACATTGAATTCCGAAGTTGGACGCAACGAGACGCTGTTCTGTCTGGAAGCTGCAAAAAAGAAGCGTATAACAAACAAAGGTCTCGAGTCCACTAGTACCGCACCGATCTACATAAACGAATGCCTAAGCCCCGTCTTGAAACGACTGCTTGGATGTCAGTGGCAAAAAAACATTAACATAAATGGAAGTTTGTGTGGGTCCGTATCGGCAGGATATTTGCCAGGAAAATGAACAGCGGCCCTATACTGGAAGTCACGCACGCGGACGACCTTGAGAAGGTTAAATAATTGTTGAATCGTGTCTCGTAATTGAGTTCGTGTTAGAATGACTGACGAAAATTACGGTCACAAGATGTTACGAAAATATCCAACACAACTAAACTAGGCATACATAGTGTATTTCATCTTAACCTACAATCTGCACGTAATAAAGAGGATGAACTTAATATTTTACTGAACAACTTCTGGTTTACTTTTGGCATTCAAATGTTTACGAAAACATGGTAATTATGAAGAAGGTGACGTTATACACTTGGAGAACTACAAAACATTTTATTTAAATCACGCTGGTAGATGTGGTGGCGGTGTGTGTATCCAAGCAAAAAATGGTGCCGAGTGCGAACTCATAGAACAGTTTTCTATGAATAATGAAGATTATAAGATATTAACTTTAAAACATTGCGACTATTTGTTTTCAGTTCTTTACCGCCCACCAGGCGGTAATATTGCTCAGTTTGCTACATTTATTGAATCCCTATTTTGCTTCGTAGGAGACAACGGCTCGAGAATAAGTTTTGGAGGAGATTTTAACATTAATATGTTAAGTGATTCAAAAGAAGAAAAGAGAGCTTAATATGTAGATCGGGATTTTTGGATTTGCTAATACAATAAATGTCGCTACTCGAGTGGCTTCAAACTCCAGCACACTTATAGATTTGGCTCTTACAAACGCTGATGCCTCGCTGCTACAAAGTGCTGCAGTGGGTTGTTCAACCAGTGATCATCTACCCATATATACTTTTGTACATCGGAATTTGCCCAAGGTAGGCATGAATGATTCTCCTTCATTTACATTTCAAGACATGTCATTTACCGCCTTAGAAACATTTAATTATCAAATCGAACATGCGAACTTAAATGATGAGGCATATGACTGCTTGATCATGATATTCACTACCATTTACACGAACAATTTTAAATATAAGACACATTGGGCCCCAAAAGGCTCTAACAAACCCTGGGTGGCGGCCGAATTCCTAAAACAAAGAAACAAGAGAAATATACTTTTTAAGCAATTTGTTCGTACAAAAAAATCCAGAAATACTACAACATTTTAAGAACTGTCGTAATGAGGTAAAAAACTTAATTAGGCGAGCTAAATCTACCTATTATTATTACATGTTTAGCAGCTTAAGTATCTTTGCTAGTATGTGGAAAAAACTAAACTCGATTTTAGGAAAAACGTCAGCCTCTTCTAGAACTGAAACATTAAAAATAAATTTACAAGAACTGGGAGGAGTTGAACTAGCCATCAAATTTTATGGTTACTTTATTAACTACTTCAATATTGACCGCAGTAGAGTGAATGAAGCACTGGTTTATGTATCGAGATTTATAAATGAAAGTATCTTCTTTTAGCCTACGGATGTTCATGAGGTCAACTCTGTGTTTTGTAACCTTAACAATAGTAAAAGTTGCGATATTGAGGGCACCCAAATAAAACCCGTTAAATATGTGATTGGGCAAATTGCACCTATTCTAGCTTATTTGTTTAATCTATCCATAGCACGAAATATTTTTTCCAATAAATGGAAATAGCAAAGGTGTCAATACTTTATAAATTGGAAGATGAAAATGATTAATCAAATTTTAGACCGGTTGCTGTACTTCGATATTTTGAAAGGGTTTAAAAAAACTGATAATTTTTTATTAAACCAGTTTTGTGAAATATTTTCGGTTGTTACAGATTGGATATTCGAATTCAGAAAGGGGCGATTGACGGAACTTGCGCTGCTGAACATGAAATAAATAATTCTGAAAATTTTTGAAACTAAAATTCTAAAGGCAGAAATGTTGATCGACTTTTCGAAAGATTTTGATCGGTTAAATCGTGACACACTAATGAGTAAACATTACAATTATGGCATTCGTGGAAATGCGGCGGCGTTAATAAGACGTTATTCGAGCTTTCATTTTCAGAGCATTGACGTCAGTGAAACTTCACTGATCTAAAACAAACTACAGGCAGTTGTACCACAAGGAAGTGTGTTGGAACCTATTTTATTCAACCTATATATTAACGACATCATAAATATTTCACACAATGCCCAGATAAAAACGTATGCGGGAAATACGAGCATATTTTTTTAAGGAACGGACATAAATATTATTTCATCTGAAGTGAATGGTTACCTCAATGTGCTTAGTTCGTGGGCACTGGTAAATTTTTTAATATAAATAGCAATGAAACAAAGCCGTTCTATTTCGCCCTGAAAGTTCTCTGTGTCAAATAGGTATACCACTTAAGTTAGATACATGTACCATACAAGTTGTTCGAACGGTAAAAATACTAGTCGTGCTCTTTAACCAATACATGAGTTGGAACGAACACATAGAAGATATTATGTCTAAATTATCAAACAGGTATTATTTCTAAACATCGTTTTTGTTTACCAGAAAGAGTCAAGGTTGTTTTATATAACTCATTGTTTGCTTCGCATTTAAACTACGGCCAGCTTGTCTGGGCGATTTGACAAAATTAAAGCTAGACAGATTATACATCGCACAAAAAAATATCTTACGTTTTCTAGCCAATGTACTGTATAATAGTGATGCAGATATTTTATTCTCAATATTTATGGTAGCGCCTGTTTTTGACTTAACTAGACAGACATTAATCCAGAAATATAAAGATAGTAATAATCATAATAACAAAAATATTCCTTCACATATATTCGCTGGTTAAAAACTCTTCGTTTTATCATAGCGTAGTCCAGAGTACTGGAATGTGCCGCATCCTAGGACCAATTACGGACTTCAAATGCTCCAGTATACTCTACCGTCTACCATTATTGAACTCATTAAAACAATATTCACATAAAAATATGTCAAGTAACCGAATTAGACAATTGTATTTTAACAAGAAATAATATTTTAGAAGTTATGTTCTGTTCATGATTGGGGAGGGGGGAGGGGGAGGGGGAGGGGGGGGCAAGGGCCGATTAATTTTTTTAAGCCTGTGTGGGAGGCAGGTACCTGTCAAGCTACGCAATGCAGTTTTTTTCCCTGCCTCCTTCTCCAAACTGGAGTCAATAAAGTTGAATTGAATTGCATCTCATCTCGCCGATTCAGTTTCGTTCGAAAAGTATCTCTGCTCTTTTGATATGTTCACATAGATCAATCTTATCTGTATTCATTTGCCCTTTGTTTCGTTTTAAGTCTTGATTCCAGCTTTTTATAATGTACAACAATAGAGTAATTTCACCAGCCAGTTTCTCTGCGCCACCGCTGCAGGCACGCATCGTGGGAACTGTATTCTTTCAGCACGCGCGAAAATCCCGCTGTGGGTTGCACTAGCAGAGCAGAAAATTGCACGAGCTGTCTCGTGCACTGACACCTGCCTCCTGTGAGCTAGAGTTACGGTGGTGTCGCGAATGCGTGTAACAATTGGTGAGATAGTTATATTTCGCTACTAGGCTGCAAGCGCGAGCTATTCGTCGAAGAATGCATCTCGGCTGCGCGAACTCTCTATCAGCAGGAGCAACTGCCGAAGATAAAGTTACGAGTTCGGGATTCTGGCCTTTAAAAGAAATATAACGTTTAAAAGACCAGTATTTGTTCGAGTGTTGCAATAAAAATCGCCAGCAAAGCTAGAACTGTTGAATTAACTGATTCTCTTTTTTTCTAGAGGCATGTTGAGTTTTTTTTATTGCTAAGTGAAGAGGGCAGGGAGAACGACCATGCACTTGTATTAAAAACATTGTATTTGTTTTATCACAAATGTTGTACTTGTTCCGTGAGAAATACCAGCACGTTGGCGGGGCGGTGTCATTTTAATTATTGTTCTCACATTAGGTGAGTAGCCAAAACAGTCATATAAACCAATCAAATCTGAAGATGTCACTGGCAGAACTGTGAGATTATAAAAAGCATAAAGCATACAACCTCTTTACCCCCCCCCCCCCCCCCTTTTTCGTCTGACGTTGGCGCTCGACCTTTCCGGTGTGGGATATCTTGCCTCCCTACTCAAACCAGTTTGAGACCACTGTCATAAAGTCACTAGAAGCTTAAGAAACGAAGGGTACGGATACGTGTTTCGGTGATCTATTGCTTAGTAAATAATGCTAATGCCCCATTGGCCATGAAGTGATACCATGATGCTCGGAAGTTCGCCACACCCTGCGCTTCTTAAACTTTCAGTGAGTTGCGGGAGCGATGCTACGGGACCGCGGGAAGGATCTATTGAGACTCCCTATTACATCGCTTCTATGCTCAATTTGAAGTGTGGGCGGGGGGGGGGGGGGTATAGAGAAAGAAGGGTATAGGGCGCGGAGCAGCGTCAGGACCCTATTGGAAAACCTGGACGATGGAAACATGATGGAAAAAGCCTCATACAAGCGTAGTGGATCTTACCTATACCAGCGAAAAAGCGGCCCAAGTATAGTGGATTAAAGCGGAACGATACAGGTAGGCGGAACCATACAAGCGTGTCGTAATATGGGACATCCTATACCAGCGTAGTGGATCTTGTTGGAACTATGTAGGCGGATGGAACCATACAAGCATAACGTAATATGAGACATCCTATACCAGCGAAAAGGCGATACCAGCATGGTGGAGCCATATGGCTCCACCATTTTGGTATCGCCTTTTCACTGTTATACAGGGCGATTTTTTAAGCTTGACATATTTGTTTAGAAAGGTTGTGAAAGCTACATTAATGCAGTTTGTGGAGGTGAGCTATTTGTCCAGGGGTACGTAGTATAGGGGCCTAATCGTAACAATTAGTCGGATAATTAAATAAAATTTTTTAGTTACTTTTTAATTACTGAAAATGAACATATGGTTTCAATTAGAAATTTGCCGAGTCATTGAAAACGACTAAATAAACTCTTTAGAAGGATATAATTCAGGGGTACCATTTTACGAATTCTGTAGAAACGCTTTATTTGGATCCGTTTCTAGGTTTCGGTTTCTTATCAGAGCGCATCTCTGCACCTACGGTCCTGCTCCCCAGGGGTTTAGTCACGCAACACACGTGCGCCCTGCTTCCCTCAATTCTACGAGGGAGGCGAGGAGGTGGCTTCGCATTGCAGCCACTGGTCAGCAGTATCGCAGGTGCAAAGATGCACTCTGATAAAAAACCAAAATCTGGAAACGCGTCCAAATTAAGCCTTTTTTTAGAATGCCGTAAAATGCTGCTCCCGTCTTATATATTCATGAAAAGGGTTGATTTATTGTTTTTCGATGATGCTTAGCAACTTTCTAATTAGAATTATGGGTCTATTTTCACTAATTAAACATTTAACGAACATAATATACTTAAAGGGAAGCTAGAGTGGTTTTGTATTTGAGGAAACACATTTAAATCTTCTTCATTTGACCTCCAGAATCTCAAATATCAAAATTATTTGGTAATTTGGTGAACCGAGGCTGCATAGAATAATTTTTAAAGTATCACTGGAGGCACTCTTTCCCGGAGAGCGGAGAGCGACATCACAAAAGGAGCTCATGCATCTTCAGCGCTAATCAAAGCTATGCATGCACACACTATTTTTAAAAAGGGGAAAAAAAAGACTTCACGACTGGTGCCAGTAAGGGAGAGTACACCTAGAAAGCTTTTAATTGGACGCGCGGCCCTCAAGCGACACATGCTTGGCAGCTGAAAAATCCCTTTACGACGCCACTACTGGTCGGTTGTTTTTGTGTTTTCTCACGTTTTGTTATATCTTTGGAGAAAACGAACGTGATATTCAGATTCACGGGATAAAACTACACTAGAATCAACCTCCATCTAGTTTTCTGAAAGAAGTCTTGCACTTCCCTTTAATAAGCCGACTCATCATTACAATTACAATTACAATACAAAGGACCCCCTATAGCATGTCCTCTAATTCGATATGACTGTATGGTTCCTTCCCCGCTTGCATCCTTCGGGAGAGACTCGCAGACATTCAGCGTTGCATTGGAATGCTGGATGTCAGCGAGTCTCTACATCAGCATTGGTTTAAAACAAACATGATGTTTGCACACAAATAAGCTCTTGTCCGAGGTTCTCGAGGAGCACTAATAGCAGTGGTGAAATGTAGTGACGTGGTAAATTCAGTAGCAGGTATTTATTTCTAGAAGAATTGCATGCAGCGAAGCTGAACTTTGCTCAAAAGATGATAATTATAAATTCAATACTAAACAAAGGTGTCCCTTGAGCTGTCAGGCCAAACTCCCACTCTTGCCACTCAGGAGCATTCCTCGGCATTCTCAGTCATGAGTGCGATCACTCACGATCACTCACGCTCACCGTCAGATTTGAGGTGATCGTGAGTGAGGCCGCGAGTCTCGGAAAATTGTGAGTGTGAGTGTGAGTGTGATCGTGAGTTATGTGAACTAATGAGTGTGAGTGTGAGTGTGAGTCCTGAGAACTCATGAGCGAGAGTCTGATCGTGAGTGTGATCGCGAGTTCTGAGAACTCATGAGTGTGAGTGTGAGTCCTGCGAACACATGAGCGTGAGTTTGATCGCGAGTGTGATCGTGAGCTCTGAAAACCATTGAGTGTGAGTTTGAGACCTGAGAACTCATGACTTTGAGTGTGAGTTCTGATAACTGATGAGCGTGAGTGTGCGCGTGAGCTCTGAGGACTGATGAGTGTGAGTGTGAGCTTGAGCTCTAAGTGAAGTACTCATGAGCGTGAGTTTTGAGATCTCTTGAGTGCGATTGTGAGTTTCAAGGCTCATGAGCATGAGCCTGGATCAAGACGTGAGTCTTAGGTAGATACGAGTCCGGTGATTGCATTAGTCTACCTGATGACGTGAGTCTGAGGACCATGGCCATGATGGGTCGCGGTGAGCGCTGGTATTAGCTGGGTTGGTCACGTGAGCTACCGGGCCATCTTAGTGGGCGAGGAGACTCCCGCTTCGCAACTACTGCGTGGGGCTCAGGGTTGGTTTGGGTGTCGCTCGCCTGCTCCTCCGCCATGTAAGCGGTTAGCGCGCTGGGTCCTGTGGAGGGTGGAGGAAGAAAGGGGGGGGGGGGGGTGCTTGTTCTTGCAGGCTCCTCCTTGCCTGCGCTCTCTGCAATGTCTCAACCAGCTGTGGAGGGCAGAGGGAGTATGGGGGAGGGGTGGGGGTCGCTTTCGTCTCTCCTCGGCGTTCGCTCTTCACTTCCCAGCTGACGGCGAGACGCCAACGGACTGATGGCGCCTCGAGGCGGCGCGGTAACGTCGGAGTTGGGAAAGCGCTCCAAACGGTTAGCGCTCCTCTCTCTGTGGCATAGAAAGGCTCGTGTGGATTGCGGCTCCTGTTGCCAAGTTGGTGCCGGTGGGCATAGAATTTTATGATTGCGTCAACTATAACGTTCGCACGGCTGCGACAAAATTAAGTGACTCGCATGATCCTCATCAGCACTCAGTCGAACAAACAATTTTATTTTTCCGTGCACCTCACCGTACCTTTCGCATATGAGTCATCACTCAAAAAGTGCAACAAAGGTGGTGTCATGATCGATCGAAGCTTCGAGTGAGATCTTTTACATTGTACGATATCATGCTTTTATGTGTCGTTCGGGGCAAGATAGCGCAAGTGCACGATAGCCAGCCGGCAATGGCCAGGCGCAGCCACGAGAGTGCTGCATTCAGCTCCACAAGCGGAGGTGTCTCTGTTAACGGCGCGGCCAGTCTGCCTGCCGGGCCGTGGCGAGCGGCGGCGACCCCAATTTCAGCAGTCCCCGTGTGCACGTGCGCGCCATGTCCCTGTTTATTTTATGCGGTTTTTTAAGACAATCGGAGCCTTGATAGGTCGAAGTGTTTAGAGCATATTCTAGAGTTGTCATTTGAACACCAGTTTGAGTTGTCTTCACCACTTGTGGAGTCGCTCTATAATAATCACCGCCCGATCGGTCTGTCTTCGCTCGTCTCCCAGGAAGTGACACAACACAACGAGAAGGCAGCGAATGGGTTTACTGCACTTCCCGGTTGCCCGTCTTCGAGAGCCGGCAGTCCGGATCCACCGACCCTAGTTGTTGCCCGTCGTTCATAGCTCGCAGTCGGAGTCCGTGTCCAGGACTGCGGATCGTCCTTCCTACGCCAGTGCTGCGTAGGCTAGCTGTTCCGGGTTATCACGGTCAGAGTCTCACTGCGGAATCACTCGTGGATCGTTATGGCCTAGGACGGTATGGCCAGGGCTCGCCATTTCCGCCAGTCCTGATCCGAACCTCGCTGGTGGAATGCTCCGGGGATCGACATGGGCTGGACCAACCAGGACGGCTCTATCGTTCCTGCCCGGCCACAGCCTCGTGCAGCACGCTTTTCCTCTTTCCTCGCCGGCTGGCCCCCGCTCGCGCCTCGCTCGACCGTCCTCTTCTTCTCCCGACGCCCCCACGACACTAGAATAAAATGTGAGTAATTAGAACCGAACTCTGCATGCTAGAGAACAGTACACAAGCCTGATGTAAAAAGGCGACAGGCAACAAAGTGCACGTGTGAGAAGGATATTTACGCTTCGCATGAGGATTTTATAAATAAAACCTTTTGCAACCTATTTTTTGCACGCCGTCACATTTGTTACCAGACTCAGGATTAAATTTGGTAGCCGAAACAAACAAAACACTTTTTCTACAAAAATCCACTATTTGAAAACTTGCAGGTTTGGAAGGTTTTGGTTGCGACCGCGCGTGCCGAACGGCTCGCGCGGTCGCAACAAAATGCACGCCTACAACTACGAGTACCGGAACGGGGCGACGGGCATCTCGCTTGAAGACCTGATCGCCTGATCCTCGATGTCACAGCGAAGCATTAATCGGCCCGATCTTCCTCACCGTATTTCTCTATGTGGCTGTCTAAGAGACTCGCAAAACAACTTGTATAAATATGTTATTTTACCGAGTAGTCTGCAAAACGAGTTTGTCAGACCACTTTCCAAACCTGCACATGTATTTTCGTTCACTTCAACAATTGATGTAACATTCACTTACTTGATGCGTCGCACTGCAGTAATCCACTTTGTCGCCGTGTCGCTCCCCAAAATCTTGAAGGGAAGCGGTAAAGTTTGACGCTTGAGTCACCTTCGCGACTGTGACAATCTTTCACTCAGCAATAACGACGTTTATTTTTTGGGGAAACTCTAGGAGTAGGCGAAATGTCACAGGAACCCGGTGAGGTCATAGAGACGTCAAGTTGAGGCTTACTTTTAAGAAAAACAGTTCCAAAAAGGCTCACGCCGATGCAAAATGCCACGTTCACATGCGCCCGCCTGCAGTCCCCGCGCGACCCGGGTCGCCCTGGCCTACCCACGTGTCTCACTCCAATGAATTTAGTGGCTCCACAGGATTCGTAGAATTCGCCGTGTGCCGTGTGCCTGCATACACTGAGAGGTAGATGACGGCGGCGCGCGGCGCCGCAACGTCGCGGCGCCTGCCCCACGGCCACGGCCGGGTTGCCGGCGCTCCGGCTTGGCGCGACTGCAAGGCGCCAATTGCCCGGGCTTCTCGGGCTTCGTGCATGACGCTGTGCTCCCCTTGCCCGTTGTTTACTCATGTTGCGTTTTTACGTAATTATGGTTGAGTGCATGGGTACTCAGAGGGTGGTGAGAATTCCTTGTAAAACAAAAATAATATATAATTGAGAATCAACTTTTTACAATTAAATTCTAAAACACTTCTTATCGCTTGAAGGCCTATGCCACATATCGCGATGATTCAAGCCCGCAATGAAATTTTACAATGGTGTAGCGCAGGGCAAGATTGATCAGCGGGTCCTTGAAGTACGCTACTGCGTTGAATGAATACTTGTCAACTGAGCGACAGAGAACCTGTCTCGAACCGATGGTTACAGAAACGACGCGGGTTTGATAATTATGTAACATAAATTATAATATTTCTTGTGAATGTGCAACTAAATGACTAGAGAAACCGCTTGTCATAATTTCTGCCAGTTATGAACAAAATGACACTCAACTTCAACTTTCCGAATGTGCTGCTAATTTCCGGGAACTTAATGCGCTAAATATTGTGTTTAAAAACACCGCCCAGTTCAATTTCGATATGGCCGGACATTGTGCCCGCGTAAGGTGTTGTGGTAGCAAAGATGTGACACTTCATGTCTTGCAAGCACGCACACTTAAAAGGACCATGAAGACACCTTCGGTATTTTATTTTACAATATGAATAGGCTTGAGGCAAGGTTGACAAAATCATAACTAGGAATGCCGCGAACCACCCTAGGTACGAATTAGAAAGGTTTCGATATTTTCGAACCGAATGGAGGTTCGAATTCGAAATATTCCGATATTTTCAACCGTACCGAGTTTCGAATTCGAAATATTCCGATATTTTCGACCGTACCGAGTTTCGAATTCGAAAAGTTCGCAACTTTCAAACACCGTGGAGTTTCGAAATCGAAAAGTTCGAAGCTTTCACGGTTTCTAAAAATTCGAATTCGATTATTTCGAATATTTTTCTACTTGAGGTTCGAGAAATTCGAAGATTTCCAACTTTCCTAACTTGAAAATCGATAGATATAAAAATTTAAAACTTCTTGGGATCTAAAGTTCGAAAACTTCGAACATTTCGAATTTCTTTGCATCTGAAGTTCGAAAATGCGAAGATTTTGAAGTTCTATGGATCTGAATTTCGAAAAATTCGAACGTTTCGATTTATAGACAAAGTTCGATAAGTTTGAAGATTTCGAATTTAATATTTCTACATAAAGTTCGAAAAGTTCGAAGGTTTCAATTTTTTTTAGGGCTAAACTCGAATAAAACTTAGAAGGTTTCGAATTTCTTTAAAGTCCAAGTGCGCAAAGTTCGAAGTCCGGTTTTCATGTTCCACAGTTTCAGTTGCAAATAACGTTTTCACGCCTCAGTGGTTTTCACGAAATCAGGTTTAGAAATGTTTGGGTGTGATATTTAGACTGCGCGAAGTTGGTCAGGCAATTAAATGAGACGACGAGTGTCCCGGATGTGCTGGAATATTTGCCAGTGCAGAGTGACGTGTGACCATAGATCAGTGATTGTGACCGCCAGCCCGGCGGGGGGGGGGGGGGGGGGGGGAGTCTTTAACGTGCATCACGCAGTCGTGATCACATGAACGCAATGTCTAACGATACAGTCGATACTCATCCAGTACGAAACGGCAAGGGGAAGGCAGGTGGTTGAGGCTCAGAAAAACCTTGAAGCGATCTGGCAAACTGCCTCCCTACCCCCTTGCACGCTGGTAGTAATCCGATCGAACGCCACCCGAGTGACGCTGGCATATAGTAATTTTAGGTTGTACCTGATGCAAAATCCAGAGACTGGGAATCAAATTTGAAAGAAAAAGTGTACGAAGACAGAAAAAAGGGGACAGGAGAACGTCTCAAACTCAGCTAGCTCAGGACAACGTCGAGTTGTCATGAGCTTCACAGCACAAAAGATCGCGTAGATTGTCATTGTTAGAAACTTGTTGTCAGAAGGCACTACTCGTCACATGCTTAGTGGTTCGGAAGTTCAAAGCTATGTTTTTGAGACCTAAATAACTGTGCCAATAATAATAAAAAAATGAAACATAACAATAAATGCGGAAATAAAAAGCTGACGAGGAAAAATAAACTAGCAAGAATCCGCCGGAAGTGTTGTATTCTTGCAGATTCAGAGGCCCAGAACTTAGAAACAAGTGTTTACTACCAAAATGTGTACAGGCTAAAAGAAACGCGTCCCAAAAACGTAAAACGACAAAAGAAAACTAAAAATGCTTTTCTTTTAATGATGGGCTGAACTTGAACAATATTAGAAATCTTCCCCCATGGGTTAAATTATTCCTCAACGTGAAAAAAACAATAAATACATCATTTTGTATTCTGCAGATGGCAATAATATGTGTTGTCTGTAGTGTTAGTTTAAATGCGATACCTCAAACAATTTAGACGAAAAAAATTACGAAGTTTAGGGCATAATTGCCCGTAGATACATGTTTGGACATTTCTTCGAAACTCATCTTGAATAGCATTATTCATATCTTAAGACGAAACTTATCTAGGCTATATATAGATAAGTCTTAAAAAGTTTAACATCTCTACCATACATAGCTTCGGCTATAGCACGCTTCAAATATGGCACAAACGTCAATTGTAAAAAAGAAAAAAAACCGTCGTCCTAGCTTGCTTCTTCGGGAATTTATTTCTTTAAAACTAAGCACGCCAAAACATTGAAATAAACGACATTGTCTTTCGCAAGGAATGCCGCACCGCATGTAAAAATTCGAGAAAACAATTACGAATGTACATCACGGCTTGAATCCAAATGATACCGCCCGGCCGTCTTTCGAAGGTCGACGAACTTCGAAATTTACCCTAAAAGTTCGAAGTTCTTCGAACTTTTGACTTTTCAGGATGCGAAAGTTCGAAAATTTCGAATTCTTTAGATAAATAAATTCGTAAGTTCCAAAATTATCGAATTTCTTAGCGTAGGGAGTTCGAAAGTTCGAAAAGCTTCGAACATTTTAGTGGAAGAAATTCGAAAGTTCGAAAATAATCTATTTTTAGTCTATCAAGTTCGAAAGTTCGACAAGCATCGAATTTCGCAGCGTAATAAGTTCGAAAAGGATCGAACTTTTTAGCGTAATAAGTTCGAAGGCTCCAAAAACATTGCATTTCTGAACGTGTAAAGTTCGAAATTTCTAAAAGCGTCAAACTTCTTAGTCTAACAAGTTCGAAAATTCGAATTCCGTCAAATTTCTCGACATGGAAAGTTCGAAAATTCCAAATCTTTCGAACCGCTTGATTCGATCATCGAACCTTCGGTTCGAAAAAAGTTCGCGGCATCCCTAGTCATAACCTGTACTGACGCTTGTGTGCCGAACAAATCACTTAAATAAACCCCGCTAGTATTCGTACCCGGGGCGACGCCTCGAAAAGGCGGGAAGACCGATTTTCCGTGATGTTCAAACGTAACATCAGAGTAGGCTTGTAAAGGCCGGCTCACACATTTGCGTTCCGAACTACAGGAACGACAGAAACGACACGAACGACATGACACCGGGACAACCGTGACACGTGATTGCTTGATAAAGCTGCTCTTTGCCATCTCTGTCACGTTCTGTAATGCGAACAGAATCGTCCCGGTGTCATGTCGTTCGTGTTGTTTTTGTCGTCGGAACGCAGATGTGTGAACCTGGCTTTAGGTAATAGACCGACCCACCGCCAGTTTCGCTACGCCTGCTCCGGCGCAATGCATTGCGGGAACTGTAGTCTTTCCGCATGAGGGTCAACGCCACTGTAGGCTTGCGCGTGTCAGTCACGAGCCGTCTCGTGCACTACCGTTGCCTCCTGTGAAGTACAACTATGGCTGCGTCACGCACGCTCCAGACGGTTGGTGAGGGGGGGGGGGGGGGTGTATAAAACGGGAAAAGGGGTTTAATGCCTATGCATATTGTTATCCTCCAGGAAGGGGAAAGACTCGCATAGGCAACGGGGAAGGGGGAAAGAAAGATGTGAGAGGGGTTTGTTAAAAATAGTTGACCGCAAATATGCGGAAGGGTGCCAATCAATCAACGTATGTGAGGGAAAGGTTGGAGACTAAATGTAGAGCGTTGGCAGATCATAGTTCATGGGAACTTGTGATTAAGTCACATGTTGCGAAACAGCGACGCGCGCAATCTAGCTGGTAGTTTTGTCTCTTTCAGATTCATATGACTCACACAGGTCTGTCGCGTCGCCGC
>JABSTQ010008035.1:20000-30053 GCA_013358835.2 Ixodes persulcatus | reverse complement strand
ATTAAGCCTGGTGCCACCACTTTTACCCATTTGATTACGGCACTTGCATTGTGATTGATCACACAGACTGTAAACATGCAACATTCGTTTTGTCCTCCTGGAGAGATACCTTTTCTCTTCCTTACTGTACTCCGATATATTTAAATTGAAAATTCAGTCATCTTTTATGTTTTGTATGTTATTTGGAGTATTATTGACCAGTCTTCGTAAGACCAACTTTCGAGGATATGGCGCTTTAGTTCCAGATTTGAGCAGCATGTGGCGTATCGACTTTGAAATATTTTCAAAGCGTAGCTTCGCTCGTCAATGAGAATATTGCCTTATTTTCCCGTCCCTCCCGTCACCGCTTTGCTACCGTCGATACATCCTATATGAAAAAGTTGTAGTGCTGATAGAGACATCCTCACCAGCGAAGGCCAACGCTGGCCTCAACGTTCAGCTTAAACTTGACTCGAAGCGGAGTGCTGACAAAGCACTCGTTTCCAATCCATGTGAAGCGTGGGCCTTCGCAGGTGACGCAAAAAGGTAAGCACTACGGCCTTGTCTTCTGAGCGGCGTTGCTACGGTCCGTTTGTGCCCTCTCCTCATGCCGTCCGTCTGGTTCAGAGGCCGCGTGCTGCGTCATGTACGAGAAGCCCTGGAGAAACAAATGAATTAAAAGTCCGCGAATCTGATACAATGGGCGCTAAAATCGTGGACCAAAACAAAAAGTGAGAAGAAGATGCGAAAAAGATAAAATCTTTGCTGGGGAACTAGGTTAATTCTAGATGCCTAATCCACAGTTGTGTCTTAACACGTTAAAAAAGATACCGAAAGAAAAATGTTCAAAATCAATCGCTGACAATATTCAATAATAGATTACGTTCTTTTTTGCACGCGTCTTCTCTTTGCACTGTGCATTGCCCACTTCTAACCGCTTATCATCGTTAATTGTCTCTTCCTAAGTTGTTTTCTCTGCGTTTACTCCGTGTGATTTAGAGCAAAAACAGAAATAAATATTCAGCGGCAAAATGGATTGAGCGCACACGATAAGGCTGGAATCAGAGCATTTTCGACAGAAATTTGTCTGGTTGGGGAAATATTAAGTTTAATTGGAAGAGCTCCACCCAAAATGAAAAAAAAAAACGGTTTAGCCCGACGTTTGAAAACTCTCCCTTTCTTCATCGGGAGTGACTAAATCGCGAGAAGCAGCAACAATTTTCATCTTCTTAGTTGTTTTCGACTCAAAATTTCCTTTTTTATACAAATGGTTTCTTGTTTGTTGCCTCCAGTCAGGTGGCGCTATGCATGGACATATGCCGTTGGCAAAGCACCCAGGGATCAGTTTATGTTTCCAGGTGTGTGTTGAATGTGCCAAGACCGCGAGCGCTGCGCCGTCGCGGAACACTGCAAAGTTCATAATCATCCAATCGACTTCGCGAACGCGCAGGTGATTGAAACTGAGCCACAATTTCATAAAAGGCTTTTTCTGGAGCCTTGGCACATTCAACATACACCGGGGAAACAGAAACAAGTTCCTCGGTGCTTTGCCAACGGTGTATGTCCATAAATTGCGCCACCTGACGACCGCAACAAACAAGAAATCATTTGTATAAAATAGGAATTTCGAGTCGAAAACAACTAAGATGAAGATGAGAACTGCAGCTGCTCCTCGCGATTTAGTCATCCCTGATGAAGAAACCGAGCAGGTTTTAAACGTCCTGCCGAACCGTTTTTTTTCTCGATTTTGGTAGGAGCTCTTCTGTTTAAACGATTAGCCTGACGTGTAAGCATAGAACTTTAAATTAAAAGACTTAGACAAAACCAACGTAGCTTCATATTCAATATTCCATTGTTCTATGGCCAGGCTTCAGTTTTTTTAAATTCAATTTTCAAGGTTTTTGTTTGTCTGATCATTGTTCTGTTATATCCAATTTGATAATTTCCCTGACCCCTTTAAATAATTTCTTGAACCCTTTATCGGGGTCCGGTAATAGTACAATGAAGCTTTCATCCTGTGCGTCGGGGAATATATAGTATACTGGTTTAACAAAAACTAAACAGTCGAGTTGTTGGTTTTTATGGCTGAACTGCGAGCTTGTTCCGCAAATTATATAGCAGTTGAAAATCAGCGGAAAGAACGTTGTGTGGCAGTCTCCGTGACACCGGAGAGAGGTAACTTGACGTTTTTACCAGGCTGTCGAACCAAAGTCAAAGTCAAGCTGAAAACTGGATCTAAACCGTTATTTTGACCAAACCAGAACAGAACCGTATTTTAAATAAAGCATTTAGTATTATATCCGAACAAAAACAAACCGCAATCTTTTGTTGCGGTTTTCGGTTGACTGGGAACCGGTTTGGCGAAAAGAAAAGCACGTCAGTTATACAAGAATTACCTTTTTCTGCTCATCAAATGCTAATACCCCCGAGCCACCGTGCATGTCGCTCGCACTGTTGCTTTGCATTCCAGTGTTGGTCATTGTTTTTTTTAATACAGTATAAAGAGGGTGTCACCCCCTTTAAAATCAATGCTCTTGGTAACGCGCTAACCCAGGCAGCACACCATTGCTGGACCCCCGTTGGCCCAATGTTGGCAAAAACTGGTTCCAATATCGGTCTGACGTTGGCATTTTCGAAAACACCACCCGATCCAATGGTGGTCCAACATTGGTGCCAATGTTGGACCACTGGTTTGCCAACGTTCTAGCCCACGTTGGACCAACGTGGTTTGCGCTTCTTTTATCCAATATTGGCATAGAGGTTTCACCGTTGGCTGAACCAATATTGGCATCCAGCGCCTTACACGCTGGCTCTTCCAACATTGGCCTAAATATTGGCTAATCCAATATTGGCATCCAGTCTAATACACTGGCTATTTTTTGCATCCATTGTGTATGACATTATTGGATGCCATTTTTCAGTCCGTGTTCTAACCAGTGTCACAAAAACAGTGCAGAGAACCAAGCAAGTCCCTTGCCCTTTTTCCTCAAGCACTGTTTTCGTTCTGATACTAAAATCTAATAAATGCAGCAATTTTAACATATTTGGACACTTTAGAAATCATTAAAGCATGCAAATGAATTGTTCATAACGTTTGACAGTTCATAATTTATTTAAATCGAATAAAAATATTTAAAAAAATTGTGCAACCAGGGGGGCCTAGGCAGACTCGGCGGCAGGCTCGGTAGTAGACAGGGCAGAGGGCTGGGCGAAGAGCTGGGCAAAGGGATTCCACGCATGGGCCTGGCCACAGGATTCTGAGAGACAGATGCGGGGGCTTGGATTCAGGTGAAGGGTTTCAGATGCTCTCAGTTCTCTCTTACGCTTTTCAATAATGAATATCAAACTAAAACATAGCGTCATTAATATTCGCCGCCCTTTATAAAATCTCGGAAAGGCCTACCGACTTTTTTACGTATACTTTTTCATATTATAAACTTTCTATTCCAGTGAATTATTCTTGTGCTTACTCAGAGCTCGATCGATCTAGATTAAAATATTTATAGTGGTTTTAAAAAATCAATGAAATAGTACGAAGGTTATTTTATAAATTGCTTAACTCTACTCTTGCAACATCATGGCGTCCCTCAACCTTTCGTCTAGCTTTAAGAAGTCTTAAGAATTACAATCTCGCCATTTAGGTTAACACCAATATTTCTACGTTGATTTGAAAAAAAAAGTTAATAAGATTTACGGTATTTGCGGTACGGAAATATGTAGTTATTAAGTATCCATATTGCGTCCATAATATTCACAATTTATAAATCCAACCGCTGGCCTCCCTTTTCAGCTCACCACTGTCAAACGCACTACTAAATTAACAGTTCAATTAATACCCCGGTATACGTAACAACATGACAGTTGAACAGAACGTGGTGCTTGAATCAATCAAGAGTTTAAAATAAATCGCGCACATAAAATAGCTTGTCGTGTAAAGACAATTACACTCGCAGAGCGCGGTGACATAACTGACACTCCACTCGCACCCAGCAAGCCGAACCTTTGCAGATAAGGACTACTCAACCCTCTGTGGTATTCGGCTTGGAAAAAGAAGACAGCCATATTTTAACACACAAAAAAAAAGTAAATAAAAATGACTTCGAACACAAAAATAACCAATCAGAACGTCTCTCGCGGTCTATTAGAATAAAAACACTTGCAAATAGCGCTGTACAGGGCCTTGCGGGCCGATCGCTCTGGATTACACGTTGAACTCGTCGCAGATTCCTGGCACAAAGTTCGACACGGTTAAAACGCATCGGATAGGGACAACACGTACATTGCGTAGCAAGAATACATATCCCCAATGGTCAGGAGGACTTCTCCTTGTCACTCACATGGAAGAGAAGGCGGTCCGTCGTGTCTTCGGTCCGTCGAAGCTAGTGGTCACATGTATGCCCACAACAAAGGAAGATCACCGGTGTGTAGGCGCTGCCGAAAGAATATCCATGGTCTTGGCAATCCGCATGTTGAAGATCGCACTTGGCACTAAGACGAAATGCGCTGCTGGTGATTGGAACTCTCGAACTAGATTTACCACATTTACCACAGAAGCGAAATCTACAGCAGGCCCGCAGGCCGCATCACCCGCGAAGCTAGGTCCGGTCTTCGCAGGCATTCCGGGTTTGTCAACGGCTAACTAATGCGTCATCCGTCAAACCACGTGATAACGCTTCTACCGCGCCTTCAGCTTAGGGAGAGGTAGAAAACGAGAGAAGGAGTAGAAAGCACGCAGCTCAGAATGGGGGGTGCGCTTACAAAGGCTAATCTTCAGGCCCATCTCAACAATGAACCCAGCCAGAGGATTTGTCACTTTTACCCAAGGTTGATAGTGCAGTGGATGATATGCATGGCCTTGGGCTTTTAGTCAGGTTCCGTGCTCTGCCTTATCACCAGCTTCGAGACTGTAGTCACGTGACCCTAACCGGAGACACGATTGGCCTAAAACACGCATAGCGTCTACCCTGCTGCCTATACCGATTGAACAGGACAGCTCTTTGAAGGCCAGCTTTTGAATTTCTGAAGAGGCTGTCCAGCCCAAAAGTGATTCTAAACGGGGCAAGTTTGAAGACACTGTGTTTTACGTCGTATAACTCACATTAAAATTTAGAATGAAGAAATAAACGCGACTATATTTTGCGCACGATGTCCACAAATAAATAAATAAATATATATATATATATATTTTATCAATAAATTTAAAATTATTTGTACACTGTTAGGTTCGCGTTTTTAAACTTCAAATTTTTTTTACGAAAGAGTTACACATAAAATACACCACGGACAGCACATCGTCCGACTTTCAGCGCACGATGAAACGCCGACGCTCGCTGACAGAAGGTTGCGATGCTGCGCGAACAATTTCGGAAAGATGCTGCGTAGGATACGCCGGGTGCAACGGCTTCGCGACCGTTCGAAGGGCAAAGGATTCGCGACGACATAGTAGCGTCTTCCAACTTCAGTAAGCTAAGGGGGCTCGAGAGTACCACGCTCACATTTCCGCAGTGCGAGTGCGGCCGGCCAGATGGAGGCGCAGTATGCTCTCGCGTCGCGATTGCTACGTCGTTGCTCTGCCTACACTGATGACATGTGCACTGGCAGTCGAAGCAGCCCTCTCGAGACTTCATTCGAGTTCAATAGACAACTTTCTAGCGCGATAGACTCTCGTAAAAGTGAGAGTAGAAGTCGCTTCGGTTGGCGGCGTAAGCGGCGGCTTTATGTTTGTTGAAGAATTGACACCTGCGTCGACAATGACAAATATGGACAGAAACATTAAATATAAAAAATAAAGCACGCAGAAAGCAATACAAACATGGCAGGGGCACGGGCAAAGTAGGAGACGTTAACGCTACGGAATGCATATACATACAAAATACACTAGAAAAGACAAAGATAACTAAATCTAAAAAACGGAATTAAGTTTTCAACGCCGAGGTAAGGCAATGCGAAGGGAGAGCAGCAGGCAAAAAAACTGCCATAGTTCTATGGCAGCTAAGGAGGTATTTGTGATCGCGGTTGTAAAGCACCGGCGACTTACGCCCCATGAAGTTGGGTAAATAAAATTCTCGCCCAGAGCGAGTGCGTGAATGACTCTTTTTTTTACTTTCCTACGTCTGCAATGCAAAAAAAGGGTCGCGGGTTTATAGCTTAGGCGACACAAACACCGATGAGCCATCATTGGCTATGGCAGTGCAATATTGACCAGCCTATACTATGACATCACCAATATTGGAAACCTCTTGGCTTTGACAGTTTAATATTAACCAGCTTAAGCCAGCGTATATTCAACATCGGAAAGCCATTGGCTCTGACAGTTCAATATTGTACAGGTTATGCCGGCGTATATCCAATGTTGGAAAGCTATTGGCCTTGACAGTCCATTATTGGACAGCTTATGCCGGCGTATAGCCAATATCAGATAGCCAGTGGCTCCGACAGTTCACTATTGGACAGCTTATGCCTGCGTGTATCCAATATTGGAAAGCTATTGGCTTTGACAGTCCAATGTTGACCAGCCTATGCCAACGTATCACCAATATTGGAAAACCACTGGCTTTGATAGTCCATTATTGTCCAATGTGATTCCAATATTGGGAAACATATGGCTCGTTGGGCCACTGTTGGTCCATTCTTTGCCACATCAATTCCAATGTTGGCCCAATACGGTGTGCTACCTGGGAAAACTTATTTTATTTTTATGAAGAAACCGCCCACAAAAGCCTACTAAAATTTTAACCCAATTCCTCAATTGAAGGCGGGAATGCTAAAATTGACTCTAGTTAAATTTCGCCCAACTATTTTCCAGGGAACCGCTAATCGCCACATGAGATTGTGGTTTGGTTCCGTTTCTGTCGAAAGAAGCGGTTTTCACCCGGTTTTTTCGCTTCGGGTTTGGGTTCAGTTAGACAGCCTGGCTTTCAGAGTTCCTCATTGTAAGCAAAAGATCAAAAAGAAAATACAAGCATTACAAATTAAGCAAATAAGGCCCTCAATAAATCAAGACAATTAGGGGATCCTATTGTAAGAGAATACTATCACGATGGCTGACCTCTTGAGCTAACTGTATAAAAAAACTGCCTTCAAAAAATAAAAAAGGAATTCTGCTTTACGAGACGTGGTGATCACTTGACTAGGAATTTACAAAAAAAAACGTTATTGGTTACAAGATCACTATGCGTACAACGACCTAAGAAGTTGTTTGAAAATGTATTACTTGTTGGAGAATTTGCCTGCCCCATTACAAGGATTTTCTGCGGAAACGTCTTTATGACTCATCACCCAAAAGCAATATGCTGCGATCAAGGATCAAGGGACGTATACAGAATTCTCGTTCGGTTTGGGTTTGGTTCTTTCCACATCTTTTTTTTGTAAGTAAGTAAAAATCGTAACGCATTAAAATATTTAAATAACTGTATTGATCATACTGGTAACCTCGGAGATCATCTGAATTCATTCGAATTTATCCGCAACGATGTGTTGCGGATATGTATGGCGCACGAGTTGTGTCGTTGTGCAGGTTATTACTGGCTAGGTTGTGACTACATTTCCTATAATTTTCTACAATTTGTTAAGCCTGCTTTGATTTTGTAACGCGGGGCTTGCGCAACCACACACAGATTGTGTCCATCTTATTCATAACACATTATGTGCCTCTCTGAGTTTGTCAGTATGATCAAGATAAGGTTAATGTTTTAGATGCGTTCCATGCAGGCTCTCATGTTCGGGACTGGCTTTGTCTCGGCCGCCTTGTCCTCGAGCGTTTTGTGCTGAGGGTATGCCCACCTATGCTCGTCCTTAATCTTCCTCGTGGAGGTCATGTCGATACACTGAGTGTATTGCCTTCAACGGCACGTGTGCGGTTCATTGAGATGACATGAATCCATTTCTGTTTGTGAAGCATTTTGTTCATCGTCATTCTCCCCCTGGAGCAATTTAACCGCGCTACGCCACAGCTTAGAGTGCCTTGGACAGAACCTTGCAGAAAGTATCAATTAGTGCCTTTCTCTGATGCACGTACGTTGGACACGCCCAGAAGGCATGCTCTTATCTCTTTGGGTTGACTGCACGATGTGAGTTTCGCTGTGTTCTCCCGTCTGAGGTACAGCTACCACCAAACGCCAAGCAAGTAGAAGCTCATTGGACTTCTTAAAAAAGCAGTTTGGCGTGACCAAGTTGACGACATATTTACGAACATGGCGACGTATGTAATGTAGGCCAAAACATCGCCAAGTAGGATATCTCCGTCAGAAGAAGGAAATGGTTCCGTCAGGAATCTTCTGTACAGCTCAATGAACAACGCTTCGAAGCTGTAGAAATAAGAAAACCGTCTTGCGGATAAAAATATCGATAGCGGTGTCTTAGAGTAAGAAACGTGACTACAAAGCGTTAACGCGTAAACTGTTCAAACTGCAGAGACAACTTTACGTCTTTCAAAGGATTCAAACGACGTGTGCTGGAATGCAAGATTAAAAAAAAAAAAAAACATAGAGAGAAGAAACAATAGATTATGATTTGATTATGCCATCAGGGTACGCAAGAGCGATGACCACTCCGCCACACCACAGAGAGTGTGCAGGACATAAACTTTGCTTATGACTTCGAGTACGGTCGCTTGGTACGGTTCAAGGAGGTATGTCGCACACAATGCGCTCAGGAACGTTTCTCCGAGGTACTACTGTAAATCTACCGTGCGAAAAGAGTCGTACATAATCCCGGCTTCCTTAATCAGCGCTCACTCTTTTTCAGGGGACTGCCTAGATTAATTTAATACTACTATTTCGTCTTTCTTGGAATATTTGACATACAAACCTTGCAGAATTTCAATCGTGTTTGGAACCATCTTCCACTCTTTTCTAGGCTCTCGTTTTTGTGTAGAGGTGATGTCAATGATCATCAAGAACCCACTTCTAAGGTCGCTTTGATAACTGTGCCCTTCGTTTTTGTTTATGGTTAAAAAACGATTTTTTTTTTTAATATTCATATGTTAACAGCGTACCGGATTCTGGAGATTAATGGCGGAAGTGGACGATGTCCCTGAAATTTGGGTTTGTGTATTTTGCAATATATTTATTTACATCTTTCTTTTATTGTTATTACATCATTAAAAACTGTAATAGTTTATAATGAAGTTGTTTTTGCATTCAATTTCTTTTTTTTAGAGATCTATATTATATTTTTGGCAGATAGAAATACTAAACGTAGTGTGAATGACTAGGCTTCAAAATACAGCGCTTCAAAACCTATATAGGACACGCTTAAACTGCTTCTTGTCCTGTAAAAAATTAACTACCTCGCTATAATTAGGATTAGCCTGGTAAGTTACCTTCGTTGTTTTTTATTACTTCGTTCTATCGCCCGTCAAAAGAGAGGCTCCTACCCGAGCCAGCGAACCAAACATTGGCAGAAGTTCGACGGTATCTGTTTTGCTACAAGCAGACGACAAAGCGAGGCTGTGATCGAAATCTGTAAGAGCCATCCCGCATCAGCGTGCATGCGCTGTGTCGGATCGCCCCTGCTATGGGACGCTGGGTGTCCGAAGCGGCCACCGCTGGCGTGTTATTGATAGGGTTCTGTGCTCGGGGAAAATCCGGAAAATCCAGAAAACACTCGCCGGTAAATATTTTGTCAATTCAAATTTATCCGAAAAACTCGGAATTTCGAGGACACAACCACAAAAAAAAGAGGGTGTTTTGCAAATAAGCATTATATGAGCACACTGGTCCTGAAGAGATGCCACTTGAGTTTCCTTTGAAATCTTGGACTCTTGTAGGCGTTACCGAAAAAAAAAGTAACGAAATACGTTACTCGTTACTTGCAAAATAAATGAACGCGTTACCGACCTACGTTACCGATAAAAAAAACGCAACTTACGTTTGCGTTACTTTGTATTTGGAAATTGACGGTAATAGCGTTTTTCTGGGCGACAGCGGTTTTTGTCACTGGAACGAAAGGCGCGGGCGTTTCGGTTTTTCTGAAGTGGGGCTATCGGCGTGGGGTAAGGACAGGCAAACGTTTGATGACATTTTAAATGAGTGTCACGTTTAATGACGGCTCCTATACTTCCTTTAAACTGAA
>JABSTQ010008035.1:0-15000 GCA_013358835.2 Ixodes persulcatus | reverse complement strand
TAGAATAGCCCAGAACGACACTTCGTACACGAAAGCAATGATGTACCGGGATCCTTTAGAAAATGTAGATGTATGCGCATTCCGACACTCGCGCGACTGATTGGGAAAGGCGGCGGATACCGTCAGAGGAAAAGGACTGCGTTTGCTCCTTGAGCACTTTTATCTTTGCAGGCATCACATCCGTACCCGAGATATTATTGCTGTCCTTTTAATGGACCGAACAAAAAGAAAGCCACATGGCGAAGTTTCGGGACTGTAGGCCGGATGGTGCAAACGTTTCCTCTCTTTCAGCGCTAGCGCCTCCTGTACGATTGTCGGAACATGGGTGAGAGAATGGTCATGCAATAGAATCACAATGTACGAAAACATGTGGGTAGTTTAATTCTCATGGCTTTATGCAGCTTGTCAAAATGCTTTTGTGGCGGTCTGCATTGTTTTCGTCAGACGTTTTAATTTCCACCAACAAGTTCCTTTTATGGTAAAAACTCTTATTCGGGTACTTGGAATCACACTAAACGTAACCAAAGAATGACCAAAAAGAAAACGAACATGCAAGAAAAGTGGTTGGTTGTTCGCATGTGCAGTGTTTACCACGCTTATCTAGAACACTGGAACGGTGTCTTATATCACCAGAGCGCTATCCTAGTAGCAGATGAAGAACTGATTATTAACGTAGCGTTGAGGAAAACAGCTCAAGGAAGGGAGGCCTTCATACAACGTGGAAGTTGCTGCTTGACAGTGGACACCAGAACAGTCATGTCGACACCGCAACAGTCAGTGATTGGACAATTCAGTCAGTAAGCATTTGATGTTACTACTGAATAACTCATGTAGTAAATGACCATTTCGGCACTCACCTATACCTTTTCACTAATCATCTTCAATGTTCTGGTATCTTTGTCAACTTTGCCAAAAACGTTAATTTGTTTTACTTGTGCCCGTCAAAAATAGATGGATAATATTTCCTTCTCGTATCTTAATATTGTGTTGCTTTTTTTCTTTTCAGGCGAGAGCACTCGCCAAATTCCTAGACGACACCACAAGGAGGCGAATATTTATTTATATGTTTATTTATTTCAATACCCTCAAGGCGTGAGTGCATTATAGAGGGGAAGGGCAGGTACCAAAACATAATACAAAAATAAGAATAAATAAAAATATTTAACGAGAGAAAAAGCAGTCAGGGTGCCTACTGACAAAAATGGCTGGTTAATGCAGCTCTAAAAGAATCGAATGATGATATAGATACAAACGATTCGGGAAGGCGGTTCCACATCGATGACGACCTGAGAATAAAAGAGTCGAGGTAGGGGGAGCTGCGACACTGGGGAATTCGAACTTTATACTGATGATCAAGGCGAAAGGAGATGTGCGGGGGAGGGAGAATAAGTCTTTTTTTTTTAGTAGGGATAGAGTACTAAATTTTATGAAAAAGCTATGTAAAGCTTCGAAAGCCAAGCAGCGCATTCTCGCAACACCTTAAGTTTATAGCCGCCGGAAAGGACTGTCCAGTCACAGTGCGATTGCAGCCACAAAAAAAGGAAGAACTAAAATTTAAGGTATGAACTCGAAAAGGATAAAAAGCGCAAAAATAACAACAGAATGTCTTCCAAAAATTGACGAGCGGATTGTTCTAGAAACGACAACATTTATTCTCCCGTTACAACTTCAAAGCGCGTACTAGTCTTTGTTTTACACGTTACTGCCTTGTTGTTCCTTGTTGCTTCTTATCATGGAAAACACCGTCTCGATTCGGCGTTCTCCTCTCGGATGACGTGCGCCCGACAAGCGGTGCCATCGATCCTGAACTCACTTCACCCCGAAGCTAATAGTACAGTGAAAGTTACGGGCTTGCCGGACAAATTGACAGCGTTCTTTTCATCACCTGACCTCGTGCTCGGCAGAAGGGCACGGTGGAAAGTGTGATCATGCCGCGAATGATGAACATATGACTGGTCCATCGAGCACCTAGCTTCCATCGCAGTGCCAGCATAGGGCTGTATGGTGTACACAATCCGGGTAGAGAGGTCGCCTGGAAAGCGGTACCTATACGAGTCAACGAGGCATGGGGTCGTATCAACCGGGAAAGAAAGAAATATAAAAAAAAACGTGGTGCATCAAAAGCATGGAATGGAATAAAAAGGTGAACCAGAACTTTTCAGCGAAAATAAAATATGTAGAAAGAAAACAAAAAGAAAAGGCGCGGACCCAACTTCCTTTTAAAGTTGGCAGAACAAAAAGGTTTGTGCAAAAATTTGAAAAGGAATCTGGCATTCTAACAACGTGCCACTCCGATTCGACAGGCTATTTCACGAAGAGGGCTCGTTTTGTATTTGGTAGGCATTGTTCAATTTATTTCTCGTGGCAATTTTTATTTCAGATAGTTGATTATCTTCAAGGAGAATTTTGTTCCCCTTATTTTGTTTAAAGGAGCTGCTTCGGTTTTTTACCTTAACGAAGGCCTCGCTTTTATCTGATATTAAGATATATTTTATCTGACGTTATGATACTTGAGAAAGGATAGTGATAGTGTGACAGCAGCCGAATGGGAAGTAATCACATACTCAAACGAAAACGTGCGTTCAATGCGCGCGCGTTGAAATATTTGTGTTGCATATAGTTAGAATATGGAATAAAGACGCCGCCAAATAATTTACTTTCTAAAATAGTTGTATTTTTTCAGAATTAAAAAAAAATAAAACAAAACTTTGATGACCAGCTGGGAGCAGCCTGACGTCAGATTCACTCCATGGGCTCTGAACTCGTTAAACAAAAAGTTGTCACCAAAGTTCATAGAGCGCACCAATTGGACTATCACGACGATCACTTCTCGCTATTGTTCCCGGCGTCCATTTGGATCTCCCCGCGTACTTTCGGCTCCAGCTTTGTGATTGACGGGTTTAGGGCCCCAGGATATTTTGGTTAGTCACTTACGGCGACAGCGCGTCCACATTTTTATGTCAGCGTGTTTCGATGTTTTCGATTTTACTAAGTTTTCGTTTAGCGTGTGTTGATGTGATAATCTATGTTAATGACGAATGGCATCACAATTCCCATTAGTCCTAAACTATTTCGTGTTATGAGTCGTTATTACACCTGACCGAGGGGGACAGCTTGGTTTCGACCTCAGCTGTCGCTTCCAAAGCGCCAGCTTTTTTGCCGCAATAAGTCCACTTCTGTCCAATATTGAAAATGATGAAAATGATGACATCCTTAAGACAAAAAGCTTTCCGTGTCTAAACGTTCTTTATACGAACACATTGCACAATCACATTTATTTTTATTATTGTTGTATGAAAAGGGGCCAATAACCTGATCAGAGCCGATTGATTTTTTTTAGGATCATCGACAGTTTTCTGGTTTGTTGGCAGCTTTTTGGCAGGTTAGTTTACAGTTCTTGAAAAAAAGTATGTGTATTCTACATGATTTTTTGGGGGAAAGCACATCATGAAACTCTTTTCGTTGCAGTAGTCCTGCGTTCATAAAATATATAAAGAAACAAATAAACGAAATTGAAATATATATTGTAGCAGAAGTCGGATTCAGTGATGGGGACTTAATATTTACACGGGTATTGAAGATAGAACTCAAGATGACCGTCCGATATATATTGCCGCTCGCTCAGACTGCCCTCCTTTCACCTCTTCCCCCAGGACGGCGCGTCCCCGAAGACTTGTACCGCTTCTCTTCGTCACAATAAATCCCCTTCTCAGAGGTAGCCATCCTGGCGAGGGTGATGTTAGGGCTGGGAGATTGGCGGAATGTAGAGTTTAAAGCGGTTCACATGAGATATTTCGTGACCACGTCGGCGGCGATCAGTAGGTGGCGAAAGGGGCTCGATTACATAGTTGACTTCTGAAGTCTGCCGAAGCACACGGTAGGGGCCGTGGTAGTTTGAAAGCAATTTCTCACAGAGACCGGGATGGCGTTGCGGTGTCCACAACAGGACAAGATCACCCGGTTTGAATGAAAGAGGGTTGGACGTGGCATCGTGGCGGCGTTTTTGTTGTCCTTGAAGGTCGGCAGTGCGTGTCCTTGCTATCTGACGGCATTGCTCAGCATGTTCTCGGATTTCGATGAGTGGTGTGCATTCAGACTCTTCCGGCGAATAGGGTAACATGCTATCGAGTATTGAAGAGACCTCCCTCCCATAAAGAAGAAAAACATGTGAAAATTGGGTAGTGTCTTGAACGGCGCTATTTTAAGCAAATGTTATTAAGAACCTTGTCCCAATTTCGGTGATCAGGGGAAATATACATGGCAAGCATATCAGCGAGTGTTCGGTTGAACGTTCGGTCATGCCGTTGGTCTGCGGATGATATGGTGACGTTGTTCGATGAATAACGATGCAAGCTCCTCAAACCTCTTCCACAATTTTTGAAAGGAACACAGTTCCGCTGTCGCTAAGGAGCTATTTCGGCGCTCCATGACGGAGAACAATCTGAATTAAGAAAAAATTGGCGACATTTTCTGCTGTCGCCGAAGGTAAAGCAGCGGTTTCGACAAAACGGGTGAGGTGATCAATGGCGACGATGGTCCATCGGTTTCCAGAGGAGGAATTCGGAAGGGGACCAAAAGGTCTATCCCGACGTGCTGGAATGGTCGTTCTGGGCACGGTATGGGCTGGAAAAGACCTTGAGATGAATGGGAAGGCGACTTGCGACGTTGGCATTCGGGACATGATCTTACAAACTTTTGAACGCTGCCATAAAGCCCTGGCCAGTAGTACCGCAGACGAAGCCGAGTGTAGGTCTTAAGAAGTCCTCCATGAGAACATGCTGGATCGTCGTGAAGATGTTGTAAAACCTCACGTCGAAAATGACGAGGTATAACCAGAAGCCAATGGACACCTTCAGGTAAATAGTTGCGCCGGTAAAGGAGCCCATTCCGAATGCGGAAATGTCGGGACTGCCTTCGTAGTGACCGGTTTTGGGACGAGTCAGGGTCTCTCACAACTGTCACGACTTTTGATAGCCACGTATCTCTTGCTTGTTCAAGTTGCATGTCGACAATATTTAGTGCCGACAAGGTGAGAGGGTCTTCGTCGGTGTCAGATGAATCGGGTGCGTCAGAGCGCAGGAGACATATCGAGAGACCGTCGGCGTCGCCATGTTTGCGGCCAGATTTATAGAGAACTGCTAATTCGTATTCTTGTAGGCGCCTCATCCATCGACCAAGGCGTCCCGTGAGATCTTTTAAAGACGATAGCCAGCAAAGGGCATGATGATCGGTCACAACATTAAAACGTCGACCATAAAGGTATGGGCGAAATGTCGTGACTGCCCACACGACTGCCAAGCATTGTTTTTCGGTTACGGTGTAATTTTTTTCGGATTTTGAGAGAGCCCTACTTGCATAGGAGACAACGTAGTTATCAAAACATGCTTTTGTCTGAGCGAGTACTGCTCCGACTCCAAAGCCGCTGGCATCAGTTCGGAGTTCTGTTGGAGCAGTGGGGTCGAAGTGTCGGAGTATTGGGGCGGATGTTAGAATTTCCTTGAGTTGATTGAAGGTACTGAGATGTCCAAGAAGGCGGGTGGGACGACTTCTTCAAAAGGTCATGCAGTGGTGCTCCTATGGATGCGAAGCCACGCACAAAGCGTCGAAAATAGGAACAGGGTCCAAGGAAACTTCGCAGTTCTTTCTCTGTGGTTGGCTTTGGCATGTTGGAAACGGCTTGAATGTTCTCAGGATCCGGCTGAATGCCGTCTTTGGACACGAGGTGACCCAAAACGTTTATTTGCCGCGCCGCAAATTGACACTTCTTGACATTTAGCTGGAGGCCGGCGTGGCTGAGACAGGATAACACGGTTGTTAATCGATGGAGGTGCTCCTCAAATGTCTTTGAAAATATAACTACGTCATCTAAATAACACAAACATATTTTCCATTTCAGGCCTCGCAACACGGCATCCATCATACCTTCAAACGTCGCGGGCGCGTTGCATAGGCCGAAAGGCATGACGTTGAACTCGTACAGTCCTTCCGATCTAATGAAGGCGGTTTTGTCTCGGTCGTTGGAGGCCATGGAAATTTGCCGGTAGCCTGGACGGAGGTCTAGAGAAGAAATATACTCGGCTCCCTGCAAGCTGTCAAGGGCATCGTAGATTCTGGGCATTGGATATTCGTCTTTGCGCGTGATCTTGTTCAGCCGCCGGTAGTCAACGAAGAATCCTATCGTACCATCTTTCTTCTTGACGAGGACAACTGGGAAAGCCCACGGACTCTTAGGTGGTGTGATGACACATTTGTCTAGCATGTTGTTCAATTCGTCATCTATTACGCTTCGTTCAGACGCTGAGACACGGTATGGACGTTGACGTAAGGGTTTCTCGTTTCCTGTACCAATGTGGTGGACTACAGACGTGGAACGGCCCAAAGTAAACTGTAGGTGATCAAATATGGTGTTAAATTTACGCAGAATGGACAAGATTGAGTCTCTTTTAGACGAATCGAGGTGGCCATTTACAGTGGATAACAAGAACTCGTCTTCGTCATTTCGCTGCTGAACTAATGCACAACAATCTGTAGGAGAGGGAGTATTGAATGCGAAAACCTCGATGGCCTGAGATGGTTCGGCGTAGGCTACAACTTCACCGGCAGGGAGCTTTATTGGGAGAGAAGACATATTGAGAGCCATAATAAATCCATGGCCGTTGTCAAGGTTGAGCAAGGAAAAAGAAACAAGGATACCTGTCTTGCTAAAAAAAAACTGCAGATGGAGATGCCATTAGGACTAGCACTTCGAGTTTAGATGACTGAATCGGCAGAAACACGGAAGAAAATGCAGGAATTCTTGTATCATATGTTAGAAATAATTTGATCGTGTCGACAGCGTCATTTTCTTCAGGAAGCCGAATTTCACTAAAGTCCACTTCTGCACGTTCACAGTCTATAAGGGCATTTGTTGCTTCCAAAAAGTCCCAGCCAAGAGTCACGTCGTGAGAGCAGGAAGGAAGCACCACAAATTCGACACAGCAACATATTTCTTGAATCACAATGCGTGCTGTGCAGACACCGGTAGGGACAATGTCTTGCTCACCAACAGCTCTAAATGGACGTCCAACAAAAGGGGTCGTGACTTTCCTCAAGCGATTACAAAAGTAAGCCCGAATGACTGATACTGCAGCGCCGGTGTCAACTGATGCTTGAACGAGGCAAACCATCCGCTACAATATCAATCATATTTCATGTAATAGGGCGAGGACTTAAGCATGTAGAAGGATTTGCAGTTCTCGCCTCTGGAACTGCTCCTAGCAGTTTCCCTCTGGAGCGGGAGATGTCGTACGTGGGCGCAGGGGAGACAGCGAGCATCGTCTGGGAGACGGAGATCTGCTTGGTCGTTGCTGCCGTTGGTAGTCAGAGTAATCTTGTAAAGTATCACTTCGACGACCACCAGCGAAGCCTGGTCGATAGTGAGCTTGTGGTGGGGGACCATAACTTTCAGCGTACCGACGTCGACAAAACCGAGCGACATGTCCAACCAGACCACACGAAAAGCAAATTGGTCGATTTTCCGGGGTCCTCCATATGTCCGCTCTACGTCCTTGCCAGCGAGGGGGAGGAAATGGTTGCTGGGGCTGGACGACAGGCATGGGGGGCGGACGCGCTACCATTTCGGCGTACGTAGGCGCGAGCGGCATTGGCATGGTGGGCGGTATCGCAGGGCAAGGGATAGCGCGGCTGTGACCTGCTCTTGAATAAGCGCTCTGATGGAAGGTGAGACGTAGGGCTCTGGGGTAGTGGCGGGCTTTCATGGTTGGCGAGCCACTTAGTCGCGAACGATTTCCTGAATGAGGTATCGAAGGTCACCTCATTTATCAGAAGGACTCTCCGCACCGTTGCTCAAGCTAGCCGATTCCACGGGAGGCTGCGGCTTGCGGCTGAGTGGCAAACGCTGGGTGCGCAGCTCAGAAAAGTTTTGGCAAATATTGATGGCTTCTGACGGTCGCGGGAGCTCTGACGACAAGAATTTGAAATGCGTCTTCAGCAATTCCCTTCATGATGTTTTTCAGTTTTTCGTCTTCCGGCATCTGTGTGTCAATGCGCTTGCACAATTTCAGCACATCTTCAATGTAGCTGACGAAGCTTTCATCATTCTGTTGAACCCGTGATGCCAGGGTTGTTTTTGCTATTAGCTTTCGCTGGGCTGGCTTCCCAAATACTTCCTGAATTTTCGATTTGAACAGAGTCCAGGTCGCCAGCTCTGACTCGTGCTTGGTGTACCATAATTTAGCGACGTCAGTCAAATAAAAAATAACGTTATTGAGTTTCAGCACATCATCCCATTTGTTTTGAAAGCTTAACCTTTCCACGGACTCCAACCAGTCATCAATATCATCGTCCCCGATCCCGTTGAAGAGCTTCGGGTCACGTTGGCGAAGAGCTCCGGCACACAGAATAGTCGTAGGTCATTGGTTGGAGGTAGCCAATCTTGAAGCATCCGAGGTTCCTTCGCCTGTCATTGATGATGGTAGCCGCCGATTGCGGAGTTCCAGGGTTGGGAATTATACTTGCGAGTGAGGTCCGAGTTGGGGAAGCTCGCACTTTCCACCAATTGTAGCAGAAGTCGGATTCAGTGATGGGGGTTTATAATTTACACAGGTATTGAAGATAGAACTCAAGATGACCGTCCGATATTTATTGCCGCTCGCTCAGTCTGCCCTTCGTCCTCCTCTTCCTCCGGGATGGCGCGTCCCCGAAGACTCGTGGACTCGTGCCGCTTCTCTTCGTCACAATATATATATATATATATATATATATATATTTATATTGTTAGGAAGAAGTGGTACCGCAGAGTGGCGCGCGCTCTTCGAGCATTCAGAGAGCTCGGACTATTTCCGGACGAATGTCACCCCTACTATCTATCTTGTATTTAATCATTCCTCATTAAATCACCCTATAATTCTAACCTAATACGTGGTGGAGGTGCAGCAAAACCCCCAGCCTCTCCACTCTGCTCATCTGACCTGGAGCAGCGCAGCGGCCGCTCACCTCTGCAGGTGAAGAACGCCAACACAACGGACCAGCTGCCTCTACCCATCAAGAATCGCCAACGTGACCCCCCCGAATTCGCCGCTACCCCTGATTCTGACGTCCAAGACTGGCTGAAGAATTACAACCACGGAAGTCAGCATAATCGTTGGGACGACATGATCAAGCTCGCCAACGTCCTCTTTTTCCTGAAAGGCACAGCACCACAATGGTTCGACAACTATGAAACCGAAATCAATTCATGGAAAGCGCTCAAAGCCGCGTTTGCGGAAGTCTACGACACACCTGAACGCCGCAGACAGCAAGCCAAGGACAAGCTTTCCAAGCGGTACCAAGCAGCCTCTGAATCTTCGACCTCTTATATCGAAGATGTACTCCGCTTTCGCGGCCGCGTCAATGCAGCTATGCCAGAGGACGAGAAACTCAGGCACCTCTTTAAGGGGTTGTTCAGCAACTGTTTTCTGTCGTCGCACCTAAATCGCCTCCGACCGTCCACCAGCTCATTGCGGAATGTAAGAAGTACAAAGAGCTCCAAAGCGGCAGGATCTTCAACGCTCCGTTTAAACGCCTCCCGGAAGTGAGCTTTCTACTCTTATACGATGAATCATTCGCGAAGAATTACGCTAATTTGTGGCTTCCTTTCGCCCCTCCGCCGACATTTCACGCCCACAAACCAAAACTTCTAATGTTCAGCAAGTCATTTAGGATGAACTTCGGGCTGCACTTTGCCCCGTCGCTCCGGTTTCTTGCCTTCACGTCCCGCCGCCTGCTTTCTCGCCGCCAATTTGCGCCTTGCAGCACGCATCCCCACACCTCTGCCTCGTGCAGCATTCGAACAACGTTTCCCCACCTCCTCGACGTTACGGACCACCCCGAAGAACTGACGCATATCGCACCAAAGACAACCGTCCGGTATGCTTCTACTGCCACTCACCTGGCCACAATCGCAATCCCACTTCTACTTCACACTTTGACGACCACAACCCCAGCCGCACCACCAATGACCGCTGCAACTGGAATCCTCCCCCTTTTCTTGGTTCTCGGCGTGGCCGGTCCCCTTCCCCCTACCCTCGACGCCGCTCTGTCTCGCCGTTTATTGACGCCACTGCCGCATCTCCACTGTCAAATTAAACAACGCAGCCTGTCGTCACACTGGAGGTCAGGCTGCATCGCCGTCAACAGCCCCAAATCCTCCTTCTCTTGGCCCTACGACTAACGCCGTCGAAATTGGAAGAGAAAAAGTTGCAGCTTTAATAAACACAGGTGCAGCAAAATCTTGCATTTCTAATCAACTCCGTCGCCATTTACACAAAGTGCTAACTCCACCACCTCCTGGACATTTTCTTCGCATGGCAAACAGTGACCTCGTTCAACCTCTCGGTCACTGCACTATGCCGGTTCAGATCGGTGGCACTTCCTTAATAATTCTGTTCACTGTACTCGAAAATTGTGTTGTCGACGTTATATTGGGATGGGATTTTCTTGCGGCCACTGACGCGACTATAGACTGCGCCAGCCGGGAATTGCTCTTGAACTCTTCGCCAACTACTGACGCCACCTGTGAACTTTACCCCATTTTTCTTCACGCCAGTGACGATTACATCTTACCTCCTCTCTCGGTTGCCTATATAACACTCATGCCGAACTGTCCTCTTCCATGCAGCTCCAGTCTTATCGAGCCCATTGCCAGCCTTGTAACAAAGAAGCCTGCCATCATTCCCTACTGCCTCGCCGACACACTTCAAGGACAGGTTTCTCTCTTCATCACCAACACCTCAGTTGAACCACAAATTGTTCCCCGTAGTGCCCGCTTGGCTACACTTACAACTCATATCTACGACATCTTCGTACTCCTTTCTGACAGCATTAACATTCAGACCTTGTCAGCCCCTCCGGACACCAACATGCACGTTGCGGAGATGGTAGACACCCGTTTATCTGACGGCCAAAAAGAAGCTTTAACCCAGCTTCTTCTTTCAAATAAAGACCTTTTTAATTTTGACAATCGACCCCTTGCGCAGATGTCGGAGGTCTCCCATCACATCGAAACGGGCGAAGCCTTTCCCGTTCAAAGTCGTACATACAGAGTTTCATCGGCAGAGCGTCAGGTCATTCACGAACACGTCACTGATATGCTTCGTAAGAAAATAATTGAACCCTCATGAAGCCCCTGGTCGTCACCTCTAGTCCTCGTAAAGAAAAAAGATGGAATCTGGCGCTTTCGCGTAGATTACCGACGCTTAAAAATAAAATACTTTCAAGGACTTCTACCCTCTACTCAGAACTGACGACACTCTCGACACTCTTCAAGGATCATCCTTGTTCTCTTCAATGGACCTTCGCAGTGGCTATTGGCAGATACCCGTTGCGGATATTGACAAACCTAAAACTGCCTTCATTACATCCGCTGGCCACTATCGGTTTAACGTCATGCCCTTTGGCTTGTGTAATGCCCCAGCCACATTTGAACGAATGATGGAGACTGCTGCGTGGCCTCACCTGGAATATATGCCTATGCTATCTAGACGATATCATTGTTTTTCCCAGTTAATTCTCTCAACACTTGAAAAGGCTAAAGCACGTCCTCGACAGCTTTCGATCAGCCCACCTACAGCTTAACTCGAAAAAATGTGTCTTTGGGGAACGCCCAATAAGGTTTTTTGCCACAATGTCGGGGGTGACGGAATTCGCCCTGACCCATCCAAAGTACAAGCCGTTTCCGAATTTCCAGAACCCAAACATTTGAAAGACGTGCGCGCCTATTCGGTCTTTGCACCTACTTTTGGAAATTTATACCCGGATTTGCCCACATTGCTGATCCCCTGAACTCACTTCTCTGTAACAATGCAACCTTCCAATGGAGTCGCGAACAAAACGATGCCTACCAAGCCCTCAAGACTGCCTTGACGACCGTTCCAGTTTTTGATCATTTCGTCCCAGGTGCCGACACGGAGATCCGCACAGATGCAAGTGGCCACGGCATCGGCGCTGTGTTGGCCCAGAACGTCTCCGGTGTCCAGCGTGTGATTGTCTATGCAAGTCTTACGCTTACAAAATGTGAGCGAAATTACAGTATAACAGATCGCGAGTGTCTGGCCGTTGTTTGGGCAATTTCGAAATTCCCTCCTCATCTCTCTTGTAAACACTTCACTATCGTCACTGATAACCATGCATTATTCTGGTTAACAACGTTAAAAGACCCTTCCGGACGTCTTGGACGTTGGTCCTTGAAATTGCAAGACTACACATTTACAGTGCACTACAAATCTGGCAAACGACACATCGACACGTACAGTCTTTCACGATGCCCACTAACCCCTGCGTCGCAACGTCCACCTTCCGCCGACCCCGACACAACAACGGTCGTCTTAGACTCCATCGACATTGCTGCAGCAGAAAAGTCTGACCCTTTCTTACACCCCATTTTTCACCACTTGCTGGGCTTACATTAGAACCCTCCTGCGCAAATTCTACGCCGTGCCGCCTATTCCAACTCAGGAATGGAGTCCTCTATAGGCGGAACTATGACGTCCACGGACGCGCTTGGCTTTTGGTTGTCCGCCGACAACCACAAATAGATGTCATTCAAGCTCACCATGACGACGGAACAGCCGCACATCTCGGATTTGCCAAAAACGTACTTCCGCATACGGAGTCGTTACTTCTGGACGGGCATGACCCGCACCATCAACAAATATGTTCGAGCGTGTTACGACTGCCAGACGAAGAAAAGACCTACCACCAGGCTTTCTGGTAGACTACAACCGAGTCCACAACCATACCAACCATTCCAGCGTACAGGAATCGACATTCTCGGTCCTTTTCCTCTGTCAAAAAGCGGGAACAAGTGAATCATTGTAGCTATTGATCATTTGACACACTATGCTGAGACAACTTCTGTACCCACCGCGAACGCCAATGAAGTTGCACATTTTTTTCTGCACTTCATTCTCTTGCGTCATGGAGCTCCCCAGTTTATAATTAGTGATCGTGGCACTCACTTTCTCTCTCAAGTCCTCGAAGACGTCCTTCGGCTTTCGTCCACGGTTCACAAAGTCACAAGCGCCAACAATGCCTAAACAAATGGACTGACCGAGCGCTTGAACCACACACTTGCTGACATGGTTTCAATGTATGTTGCCGACCATCACACCAACTAAGACATCATTCTTCCCTACGTAACGTATGCTTATAATACGGCACGGCAGTCTACAACCGGCTGCTCTCCATGCTACCTCCTTTATGCCCGCGAACCCTTCACACCTCTTGACACCATTTTGCCCTACACACCTGACACCTTGGTTCAGCCGTCCGCAGCAGAGATCACATCCAGATCAGAGGACGCTCGCCAACTCACCCGCATGCACACCCAAGATTCGCAGCAGAACCAGAAGCTACGTTACGATTCATGCCATCTGCCTACCCCCTGCGACATTGGCGACGAAGTTCTCTTCTGGACTGCCTTGCGCGCACCCGGCAAGTCTGAAAAACCGCTCAAGCGATTTTTTTTTTCGGGCGGAAAGAAAACGAATTTCTTTATTCTTTATTTGTTTGGCGGGTTTTTCCGCCCAGTGGGCAGAGATAAAGGCGTGAAGCCTGACAGAGTCTCTGCGCCCTAACAGTTCAACAGTAAACAGTGCAATAAATATATTCTGCAATAGGTATACTCAGTAAAAATTAAAGAAAAGCACAATGAAAGAGCTAATTTAACATTCAACATTGTGAATTGTAAAATAAAATAAAACGGCACAATCAAACAACCAGCAAAAAACACATGTTACACAACAAGCATGATTCGAAGCATCTAACAAACGTAACGTTGTATGACCCCCACTCGCGTCGCGTCACGGTCTAAGGTATCACCGGTAAACACCACCAACTTTTCCAATTTACTTTAGAAGGAAAATTTGTTAACATTATTGTATCCCAGCATTGGTTTAATAATTTGTAAAAGATGAAAAGTATGTCAATAAAAATTGATTGCAAGGGGAGCTTCCTACTTCATGAATTGTAGCTTTCTTATATGCGAAAAATTTATTTAAATCAACAATTGAAAACATACCGAATACTCAGATCTCCTGATCTTGGTCCGAATGCAAGTGGTAGAATGATTTGTCTTTATAACAATAAAATCAACAATGTTTGAATCAAGCAACAGCTGAAACTGCCTCATTACATTTCTGATCTATGTTTATATCTGCATTATACCAGGCCGTAGCCGCAAACGAGCTATTCAGAGTCTGCCATTATCTTTCTGGTCTACCTTGGCAAAGACAGACTCGCGTAAAAAAAAAACCTATTGAACTTCTTGGAGGTAACTTCGCAGTCCTCATTGTCAGAGCTTCCATGGAACCATCGGAAACAAGGGTCCCTGTCGTTTCATCGACACATGTTTCATCAACTTTATATGACTCTCGTTTCATCGACACTGATTGTTTCATCGATTCTACCACACCGTGCTCACAAGTTTCATCGACACACAAATTGCACGCTGTAGGAACATTTTGTTGTGCGTTTATCACTGGGGCACATGTTAAACTATCCGACCCATGGAGTTCACAACGCTTTGTGGCGACAGTCTCCAGCAGTTCATTACAAAACTGTGGACCCACCCAGCCCACCTGTACATGCCGCTTCGCAGCAGCGTGTAACGGTGGTCCTGCCCCCGTGCATATACCCGTATCCCTGCTCACCAACAAACCCGCGCACCCTTACCCAAACAAAAATGTCGACGAAACATAGGAAGATAAGTCGATGAGCGAGTGTCGATGAAACAATCTGTTTATAAAACGTCGCAGCGTTGATGAAACGAACTGTGGGGAAAATGTCATTTGATAAAATGAGTGGCACCGCACAAAAAAGCTTGTTTCCGAGGTGCGTTACTTAAACACTATCGCAGGAATCATTTTTAGATACCCATTGCCAGACCAAATTCACTCTAAACAAAAAAAAATAAAAAACTTTCACATCCCTCTGCTGTTGTAGTTCACGACCTGGAATTCGATA
>JABSTQ010008034.1:0-27724 GCA_013358835.2 Ixodes persulcatus | reverse complement strand
TTGGATGCTACCCAGGCTCGTAAATATTTGTTTTTAAATATTTTCCCCGTTGTATTTGGTGCTGATAATTACAGAGAAGGTAGTTTATGAGATATACAACCGAAAAATAAGGTTTTCTAAAAATCGACTTTTTCGCGATTTTTCGGTTTTCAAAGCCCGCGTCCCCCCTTAATTAGTTTCGATTGCCTAATCATATTTATCTACCTATTTATATAAACAAGGCCAGGGTGTCTACTCTCCTGCAGAGCAAACGGAGAGCCGGTCCTTCTCATTTGCAAAAAACAACATAGAAGACCAAAAATGGAAGTTTGAGTTTGAAGGAGTGTTTAATAAACAGAAATTACCAGAAATCAGAACGGAGTTGTCTTCACTCTAGCGACGCGATGGCCGTCAAACCTGGCATCCCAAAAATGGGATTTGCGCGGAGACGCTCGGCATCTGAATGTCACACTCAGTGTCCCAGTACAGTTTACTTCCAAGTCCAAATGTTATCAGTGCTTTATCATTCCCTTCTCACCCCCAACAGATGGAAATTATTGACCTTTTACGTGCCTCTGTGGTGCGCGGGAAATTAGACACCCAGACCCTATTCATAGGTAAACCTAGGTTCGAATAGCATCGAAAATGGTTTTCTCGCGAATTCCCACAAATGTTGGAGAGAATGATGCTCATCCTCAGATTGTTTGTCAGCGTGTGTCATGTTGTGAAGCACCGTTTTACTTGTGGTGCATAGGAAGAATCCGAACTGGAGCCAGAAATCGACCAGGACGACCCTGTGGTGACTAGGCCAGATCACCCGCACGGTGACCAGCTGCTCAGGCTCTGTTACGGTGAGCAGGTGAGGACCGAGGCTGTCGTTTTCCGTCCGAAAGTTAGGATGGTATGTCGGAGGTTGAAAGACATCAAGCTGGCAGGTAGAGAAGGCTCGATGGGCATTGACTGAACAAGAGGGGAGGAATAACAGAAAGAGTGAATGGGTGTGCAGGCAAGTTGCTGAACCTCAAACGAGACTCAAATTTGAGACCAAGGGAAGAGAAGGAAAACATAACGGAAGGACACACGTACACTCACCATCTCCTGGCAGAGATGCGGTGTGCTTGTGCCCTTTTTATGTTTCTTCCCCTTTGGTCTCATTGGTTTAATTACATTATTTAAAGGGCTCGGACATAGCCTTTCTCGTTATAATGCAATTAAATGCAAAGGTGCAAGCGAGCTGGACAACATCGCCTTTCTCATATTTTTTTTAATTATTATTGGCGTGAAATTATGTCTCTACTACTTATCACTTTAAGTTTTCAAGTTACACGGGGTTTGTTTATTACTATTTCTTTTTTTTTTTTTTAAGTTGCGAAAGTTACGCAAGTGCAGTCTGTGCAAGTGAGCTGTATGGCCAGGCGGACATTATGTTCAGGAGAGAATGCAACTACCTAAGAGATGACTAATAAACGAAAATTCCCTAATTACTTTTTTAATTACGTAGACATTTTAGGGCACATGTTTATCTTGAAGAAATGGAGGCAATCAATGTTGAAGGTCAGCCCAGTTCTTAAAAATCCTGGATCGAGCACACAGTTGGAGTTATTCATTGTCAAAGTTTGTTCTGGAATTCTGTCGATACCGAAACTCAACGCGCGATGCCCACCAAAAGGATAACCCTCATTTGATGCCGGAGGGGTCACGTGTAAATGACGAAATTTGCGTCACAGCGTGCCGAAGCTGATTGCAGTCGGTGCTCCGTGGCTGGCGAATTAAAGCAATAAGCCACCTTAGCGGCCGCGGGCGAGTTGCTTTGCTTGTCACGGCCATATAACTCACTTGCACAGACCGCATTTTCGTAGCTTTCACGGCTTTCTTTCAGAAAAATTTGTATTCTATAAACAGACACCCTGTATAAATTGAATGAACCTTGCATTCGTTGCATGACAATTATGTACGGAGTGCGACGCGGCTAGTGCGAGCAAGTGATAGCTGTATTTTCATTTTTTTTTTTTTTTTCGCAGCTGAAAGGCTGTCGTTAAAATTAGCAATGTAATGGAATCCGCTTACGGGGGACACCAACCTTGGCAGAAATATTTGGCTTTGGACAGTAACTGTACAATGAGTCGGGCACAAAAACTTTTGTAGAGGTCAAATAATTATACATATTAGGCAGCCTATTACTTTGTCCACAAAAAATCGGTTGCTTCTCTGTAGATCTTATCAATTTTCTACAAAAAGGCCAGCTTTGTGGCAGATGTACTTTTTGCTTTATTTATCAGCAGCTTTTTGTTTTTAATAACTTTTTTTTTTTCGAAGAGCATTGTCAATTTTATTTCTGACAACTACACTTCAGAGCTGACAGCTTCAGTAACAGAACTAAGATTGACGTTGTTTTCTTTGCTTGCAGGATACTCTCAGGCCAGTCCCAGACCCAGACCCTGGAGTGGCCAGGTGAGTTTGCCGAGAGACATTCAATGGGGTTGCGCAAAATGACGGCATCAGTACTATTTGCCCAATTGCATTTCGTGAGAGGCCTGTTGACTTCCGTTGCTAACACCTAACCGGATATGGTTGGGTAGGTGCCAGCCATATAGCACGTTCTGCGAATGCTCTGCGTCGGTGCTCATTTGGGCTTATGTACTTCGTCTGTTAGACGGGCTTGCAATGTCAAACTTTCGCTGTGCTGCACTGCCCTGTGGTGGAGGCTTGGAAGGTCTCAAAGCTGCCTCGTGCCTTCTAAATGCAGCCAAGCACTCCTGGTCTTTACTACGTCTCAGGGGCGAAAAACTTGTTTGGTGAAAACAAAATGTTGACTAAACTTTTCCGGTTCACCAGATGCAGTTCAACGAGATGAATCAATTAGGGCTTTTAATTTTTAAACCGGTCCTTGGAAACAGCATAATTATGGGCATGGGACGAATATATGAAACGCTTGGACTTAGTACAGCCGTGTCTCGTGAATATAAACCCCGTTAATGAGTACCCCGCTATATACAGGCAACATTTTTGGGGACCGACTGGATAAATATGTGCATTTTTGTCTCGTTATTACGAATAATTCGCATCATGGATGCTTTTTGGGGGGAATGGAGGTGTTCATAATAACGAGACATCACTGTACTCCACCAGAGACAGGTAGGCACACACCAATGCACTCGCACGCGATGATGTAGCACTTCCGGTACACATTTTTGTCGCATAAGTTGTGTGCATTTACCCGCCTGTCGCAGCCTAAGATATTTTCATATTCGCTCTTTCTCGCGCGAGTTGAAATGTGGTAGTGCCGGTGTGCAAATAGCCCTCAATCACTTCCGGCTTCTAACTAGACGGCGGGTTTCAGAGTATTTGCAAGATTAAATATATTGTCACGAATGACAATTGATGAGGCGAAAATAACTGAAGAAACTAAACGTTTAATGGGGCGAACTTGTGCCCAGAAACAAAAGGAAAAACGATAACAGCAGAAGAGATCAGAGCGTCGCGGGCGTCGAGGTCGGCGTGACAGCAGAGTCGAACGCTGGGGCGAAACTGAGTCCGGTTGGTTACGCGGAGCCCCTTTTGTGCACGCGTGGGCTTCTGGAACATTCGGCCTGGAACATTCGGCGCGCAGAACATTCTAACCTAGAACGAGCAACACGGTTCTTGAAATTACCAGAAATCTAAATTGGAAGAATAAATAAAAGACGCGGCGCTGCCAGGGATCGAACCCTGGGCTTTCTGCGTGGAAGGCACGCGCGATAACCGTTAGGCCACGAGCGCGCTGCCTACTTAGTTAGCTGCGCTCGCGGCAATATGGGCTGTTTTTGGAAAATGGTCACTTATACCACTCTTGCACATGATTCACTCTCACGGTGAAAGAATGATGCGTAAAAATTGAGGAAATATAGCCAGACCAGAAGTATGCCAGGGCTACCAGATAGATGGCACCACGGAGTTTGTTGCCAAACAAAAATGGCAAATAAAAAGTGCGGCCTGCATAAGTCATATATTTTGTATCTTTAGATCTGCCGAGATGCCAACTAAAGTTTCCTCGGACAAAGGCGGTACGAGCGCGATTTTTAGGTGTGAACAATGCTCCGAGTGAGAGTTTGCCGTGTGACGACAATTGGCAGGCTGGAGGAGGAGTCATCGCCAGAGCCCTCGCTGATGGAAGAGCCAGGAGAGACGCCCGACGCGTCCCGTTCTGAGACGGACGACTCGGATCGCCCCTCTTCTGCCGCTGTGCCTGCAGGTGCGTTGGCGCGCCACTACGGCTTTGCCTCTTTGCTGGAGGAGTCCCTAATCACAAAAGGAAAGAAATAGAAGGGAAAATAATTTAATTGTTTTTATTTTTATGTCACGGACAATGTACATTTTAATTCCTTCACTGAAAAAGTGCTCATGTGTTTAGTTATATCAGTCCAAAGTTCCATATTCAGGCTCTTTGCACACAGGTTTTGGAAAGCTTTTCTTGTTTTCTTGAAATTAACTTTTCGTCACGGCACAGAAGTTTTGCCCTGATATCTTTGGACCTCGAATTTGGATCTGAATACTGTTTTCAGGGTTGTAAACCCCGTAAATAGAAGACTGAGATTCGGGGAAATGTTAGCTGCAAGATTTTCTAATTAGCAAGAACTTCACTGGCTCATTTCTAATTATCATTGAAGTAAACTAAAGTGACGAAGCAGGCGAGTTGGTTCATGACTTATAAAATTTAAAAGCGCTAACAAAGACGAGGACAAAAAGGAAGGCGAACAGGACAAGCGCTTACTCTCAACTGAACATTTATTTAAAAACAGCTAAAGCAAACAACCTCCAATAAAAATACACTGAATCACTCAGTGGCGTCACTCATCACCACGCGTCAATAAAATCACTCTCTCTTTGATGCAGAAAAATTGACGGCTGGCTAACGCAGCCTTCAGTGCCCTCTTTCTTCATAGCATGTGCTTCAAGCACTTCCCTCACAGTTTTTTCACGGGCCCTCCCCACGATCGTGGTATTTTGAAAGTTGGGCTGGGCACAGACAGTCTCTGCAATGAAGAGGCAGGTGTCCTCCAGGTGTTGAGCGCAAAGCCAGGTCATGCTCGCGCATCCTCTCACTTACGCACTGTCCTGTCTGGCCGATGTACACCCTACCGCATGTCAGCGATATTCTGTACACCACGCCCACGTTACAATCTACAAATCTTCTGGCGTGATTGACGGTGCATAAGCGCGCTTCATTCTTTTTTTCTGAATTCACGGGCATAATTTGGCCAACTTACATGGCGCCGAAAACACAAGCGGCACATCAAATCTTTTTGCCACCTTTTTAAAGGGGTGCGGAAACAAAAATTGAAATATTCAAATTTCGTTCGGAAATGAGTCAAGCATGACAGATAACAACCGTAAATCATAATCGCACGTTTGTATTTTGAACGACTGGCTATATTTTTCGTTCCAAATGGTGCGCTCGAGCAAGCGCTCGAAGAGAAGCGAACGGAGAGCGTGATGCGTCATGAGATATCCGATGCAAACAAAAACAGAAAGGAAAGATTCCCCGCATTCGTGACGTAGCAAGGCTGGCGAGGTTACGAGCTTTGCCCTTGGTGGCGTTGTCAGCGTTGTGGTGGTGTCAATAGCGTCAATGCGTTACAACCGAGCGGTTCGAAGTACCTGTTGGGTGATGAGCGTGTGGCTGTCCCAAGGAGCACATAGCTTCTACAACTGTGTCAGCTTAGGGCTTAACGGGCTGGGAAAAGCAATTTTTGTCCGCGTTTTGAGCGACGGGCTAATCTTCTAGGGGGAGAATGGCTGTGTCCGGTTGCACGAACGAGGGTCCGAGAGAGAGGGGAGTCCTTCCTTTCAGTCTTCTTGGACTGTTTGGTACAATGCGCGATTTGTGAGTTGAGGAAAGCTATGAAGGAAAATGTTGAATTCCAAAGAGCGGCGCTGCTCCGATGGAACTTGCTACGTTATGACTACGTAGCAAGTTCCCCAACGTTGCTAGATTACCTCCCAAATAGGCTCCACATGCATCCACCGGGTGCACGTTGAAAGATTGTTTAATTAGCTTTAAAATTAGTTTGCTCGTGCCTTTCAACGAAAGACTGGTATTTTTGAGGTTATGCTGCAACATGCAACACATTAAAGCTAAAAAGCGAGCGCTGGAATTTGGTTTCCGTACCCCTTTAAGTTATGTGAAATTTTGTGCAAGTAGGGGATGACCTGAGGTCTCGTTTTTATTTTTTATTTTTTATCCTGACACTTGCCCTTGAACTTTTTCAGCAGCATCTCGACAACTCCAAGCAAAAGTGAAGTTGGGTAACCGGCATCTCTAAGTCGATTAACCTGCAGGCTGAAACTGTCACGCATAACATGGTGGCATGACTTCTGAAGTGCTGCCTGGAGACAAGACAAAGCAACACCCCTTTTTACTAATTTGGAATGTGCCGAATCGTATGCGATGATTCCCTTTTTGGAGCGTGGGTGGTAACTCCAACACACATGGTTTCCCGTGAACTGCAGTCTCAAGTCTAGAAACTGGAGCAACTGGCCGTCCAGGAGTTCGTGAGTGAACTTTAAGCAATTTGAGTTGCCATGAAACACTTTTAACACACTCTCAACAACCTGGCGCGTCAAAAGATTGTCAGAACGTTGCCATAGCACCAGATAGTCGTCCACATACCGGACAACCTTACACACTTGTTTCCCTTCCAAGCCAATCTGAACATTTCGGTCAAACTTGGCTATGAAAATGTCACAAAGGACAGGGGCGAATTTTATAAGTCATGAACCAACTCGCCCGCTTCGCCATTTTAGTTCAGTTCATTTCTTATACTGCGGGCCCTTTTACGTGTTTCAACGGCAACGGCAATCAACCCATCATCTGCGTCAACCTCGTAGCTGTGTCAACATGTGGCGCTCAATATCTTTCAACCTGCACCAAGAACGGTCAAGCACCAGCAGAATTAACGAGCATTTTCGGCTGCCTACAACCATCAAGCAGACATGCCAAGCGCATCTGCCAGATTTTAAGGTCCGAGTGCTGGAGGCAAGTTCGGTTCCTTTATGACTATCTCAAGGCTCTGTGTTTGTGCGACAACGCTGCCTCTACAGGATATCGAAAACACCAAGAACACCTTCGGCTTGTTACTCAGGTAACAGAATTCCTGTGGCAACGAGTCAGACTAGGAATTTCCAGAAAGCCTCGGTCGACAACGTCTGGTGAAGGGGGGCTGGCAATTTCGGGAAGACGTTACGCGTACCCTTGAAAAAGGACCTAGGTAAGTATAGTGTAGAACCACGTATGAGGGCCCACAAACTTCTGGCTGTGGTGCGAGGTGTGTCTGAGAAGGCACCGGCGGAGGAGAGGGACAGATTTGTTTTGAAAGGGGTGGATTGTTTGTTGCGATGTGTGCCAAAAAAGTCATCAGTCCCTAGTAGAAGCGTGCTAAATAATGTAGTAGCGTGTTTTAAACTTCAAAATCTTGGCTTACTGCAGGCCGATAAAGAGGGAGGTTTTGTCGCTCTCCCGAAAGACATGTTAGAGGCCAAGTCTCGGGACGCTATTCAAAAGAACTTTAGATTGACCCCACTCAACCCCAAAAAGGTTAAGAGTGCTGCTCTTAGGTTGATCAATGGTCTCCAATTGTCTACGTTGGAAAAAAGCGTCGGGCAATGTAAGACAGGGTACCTTGATGTGTTCTTCTCTGCAGAAACTCATAAGCCGGGCACGCCTCTGCGCACTATTGTCACAGAGAGAGGATCATGGCAGAAACAAGTCGGCCTATTTTTGCAGAAACACCTGTACAATCTGAAGCTGAACGATCTTTTTCTGGTAAAACACTCGCAGACCATAGTGGAGTTTCTTGAGAAAGACATTAAGGGGGACGTTGTAGCGTTCTCTGTTGACGTAGAAGATCTTTTTTACTCGGTACCTCACGAGGAGTTGTTTGTTGCTGTACGTGAGAGCATCGAGGAAAATGGTTTTATCGACTTCCAAAACGCTTGTGGTGTAGGGTTGGATGGTTTTATGGAACTTCTGAAGTTTTACCTGCAGTCCACCTTCATTCTTTTTGAGGGCGGTTATTATGTGCAAAAAGAAGGTATTTATATAGGATCTTGCGTCGCCCCTGTCCTTTGTGACATTTTCTTAACCAAGTTTGACTGAAGTGTTCAGATTGGCTTGGAAGGGAAACAAGTGTGTAAGGTTGTCCGGTATGTGGACAACTATCTGGTGCTATGGCAACGTCCTGACAACCTTTTGACGCGCCAGGTTGTTGAGATTGCGTTAAAAGTGTTTCATGACAACTCAAATGGCTTTAAGGACACATGCAAAGGAAAATAACTTTTTTTTTAAACAGGCTAGATGGAAAAAGAATATTATAAAACGAATTTACAACGAAAAAAAAAAAATTAGAGCTATATTTACGACGTAAAACGAATTTGTAGCTGGCACCCGCGGGAGCCGCTGCTGGTCACGTGGTAGGCCTGTGCGCCGCCGCCGCAAAGTCACGCCGCAGCCGCACGCTGAGCGTTGTACCAGTTGTACGACGCCGCTTCAACGCGTTTCTCCACGCTGCCGTCGCCGCCGCCGCACAAGTTTGTCTGCTTCGGGGCGCCGCCGCCGTCATCCAACCGGCGCACAGGTCTATCACGTCTGCTTGCGCTTTTTCAGGAGTTTCCTTTGAGCTCTAAAAGTTACTTATTCATCTTAGCTTTTTGTCATACTTCAAACAAATATGAATAAGTTACTTTTAGAGGCCATAGGAAGCTTCCGAAAGAGCGCAAGCACCACGTGAGAAATATGTACCAGTCACGTGATAAATAAGGGCCACTTTTCTGCGGCACCCGCGGGCGCCAACTACAAATTTGTATCGCGCCGTAAATATAGCTCTAAAAAATTTTATTTTTCGTTGTAAATTCGTTTTATGACTTCCTTTTTCCAACCAGGATGTTTAAAAAAAAAATGTTTTTTTCCTTTGCATGTGTCCTTTAAAGGGGCACTGACACGTCAAAATCATTTTTTTTTTTTTTTTATTATCCGAAACGATTCAAAACGATGCCGGGACATTACCCTCGAAATTCGAAACTTTGAAATTTAGTATTTGTGAATTAAAAAAACAATTTCCAAATGCCGAATTTGAAGTTCCCGCGCGATCCGCGCCAGTGCAGTGAGTCAAATTTTGCGGTCTCCTGCGACTCGACTTTCTTTCTGACCTCCGCTCCATGCTATGAAGCAAAGCGCCGTTGCCACGACGACCCCAAGCGAGGAGGAGGTGAGCCTGCGGGATAGAATTGCGCCGGCGCGGGAAAAAACCGGTTTCTTCCCGACTCGCCGACGAGCGCCGCCAAGTTTTCCGAGGGAGGGTACAAATCTAGGAAGCAACATCACACCGAACTCTGATTTTTGGTATTTCAAAAAGAGGGGCCATAATGCGTTCGGAATTGCGTCAAAAAACATGTTTTACGATTGCCGTTATGAAATGTTATAGAAATGTCACCTACAAAGCTTCTAAATTTCCTGATTTTTGACGTCACTGATCAAAAGAAGCGAGGAGGTGAGCGGCGGGAAATATAAACAACAAAACTAAAAAGGCGCGCGCGTGCGCAGAAAAATTTTTTTTCGCGATGCGTTTTTTTTGCGTGTCTATGACTACAACTTGCATCGTTTTAGACAATAAAAAAAAATACGACCTTTGGGTTGTCAGTGCCCCTTTAAAGTTCACTCACGAACTCCCGGACGGCCAGTTTCTCCGGTTTCTAGACTTGAGACTGCAGCTCACGGGAAACCATGTGTGTTGGAGTTACCACCCGCGCTCCAAAAAGGGAATTCGCATGCGATTCGGCACATTCCAAATTAGTAAAAAGGGGTGTTGCTTTGTCTTGTCTCCAGGCGGCACTTCAGAAGTCATGCCACTAAGGTTTACATGCCGCCATGTTATGCATGACAGTTTCAGCCTGCAGGTTAATCGACTTAGAGATGCCGCTTACCCATCTTCACTTTTGCTTGGAGTTGCTGAGACGCTGCTGAAAAAGTTCAAGGGCAAGTGTCAGGATAAAAAAGAAAAAACAAAAACGAGACCTCAGGTCATCCCCTACTTGCACAAAATTTCACATAACTTAAAAAAAGATTTGATTTGCCGCTTGTGTTTTCGGCGCCATGTAAGTTGTTCCAATTATGCCCGCTGATTCAGGAAAAAAAAACGATGCGCGCTTATGCACAGTCAATCATGCCAAAAGATTTGTAGATTGTAACGTGGGCATGGTGTACAGAATATCGCTGACATGCGGTAGGGTGTACATCGGCCAGACAGGACGTGCGTAAGTGAGAGGATGCGCGAGCATGACCTGGCTTTGAGCTCAACACCTGGAGGACACTTGCCTCTTCATTGCAGAGACTGTCTGTGCCCAGCCCAACTTTCAAAATACCACGATCGTGGGGAGGGCCCGTGAAAAAACTACGAGGGAAGTGCTTGAAGCGCATGCTATGAAGAAAGAGGGCACTGAAGGCTGCGTCAGCCAGCCGTCAATTTTTCTGCATCAAAAAGAGAGTGATTTTATTGACGCGTGGTGATGGGGTGATGCCACTGAGTGATTCAGTGTATTTTTATCGGAAGTTGTTTGCTTTAGCTGTTTTTAAATAAATGCTCAGTTGATTGTAAGCGCTCGTCCTGTTCGCCTTCCTTTTTGTTCTCGTCTTTGTTAGCACTTTTAAATTTTATGATATCATTGAAGGATTTCTTTTTACTTCTTTTATAATGCTTTTGAAATATAGAATGCATTCTTTTTTTTTTTTGCACTGTCTACTTTTTGTAGAACATAGAGACATACTCTGTGCCGTAGGTTGTGATGAGGGTATTCTAACGTATTTTAACAAAAACACACGTGATAAAGTTTAGATTTTTTTAAAACTACCATATAAAACATGTTTTAAGGGCAGGATTTTTTTTTCTAATTTCGGGGTAATTCTTTTTTGTGTGGCCCATGCACGGATAAAAACAAAATACTATTTGATGTGCCTCAGAAAATTATGTGCTTGCAATCGCGTGCAATGGTCTCGAGTGCCTTTATATCTTTCTCGATCATTACAATCTGCGATATCCTCGGTGCTCGAACCAAACAGGCATCAACAGTGGCCAGAGTTTCTCTTTTGAGTTGTCCGGTAAGCACCTTTTCGGGGTTCGCATTAGCCATTTATTCTATAGAATTTCACCTCGACACCCGTATCGATGCCGATGTCGAGCGACTACAATGTACCAACGAGCCCGCCTTCGACCGCATGCTTCGTCCAGGATCATACTCGGATCTTGTCGATACCGTATTCACGACCCGTTGCACGTCCGTTGCATTCCAAGGCACAAGTGACATTTCGAAAGTACTTTCCCTCTGCTCTCAGGTTGTGGGGCCCGCACAAACCGACTTAGCAGAACGAAACATTCACGAAGCCCAACGGCGATGTTCGGAAACCCGAGCGTCCGATTTCATGGCAGCTAATGTCAGATGAGCAGAAAGTGACTGTGGATGATACGAAAACCATAAAAGGTACAGCTTTTCAAAGCTTTACTTCAGTAATCTTTTTTTACACGCGCTTCGAAACACGGCAAAAAGCGCGAGCAGAGCCACACACGTGGCAAGGTAAAGATGGCGGAGACACGGGCCATGTGCCACACTGCTGAAACAGTCGGCGCAGCTCGGAGAAAGGGGAAGTGCAGCTAATGCACAAATAAGATTTATAATCTTTTCTTCTTTTTTTTTTTAATCTGATCTAGATATGGGGTGCGTGGCCCTACACGAGTGCGGCCCATACACGCAATTATATTGTATAATAGATAGGAAAGCAGTTGGCATATGCTTAGCACAACAAATTACAGTAGGTGTGAGAATTTAACATAAATTGGATGAGCAATTACATGAAAACCTTCCAAGACCAGGGATCTCCACAGCTCTCTGGTTGGCCTTCTGACAGCCGTGCTCTACAACAGGGGCATTCCAACTCGGTCGTGCAGACCCCAGAGTGATCTGTCGTGCCTCGCCACCTTTCCACCGCAGAATGTGTTATGTGGCTGTCTCCCAACAGTTTCCGGTAACACACCCATGTAACGGAAGAGCGCCGTACGAGTGCCGCATCTTCTTGCGACTGGAACTCGTGTAAGAGTCCCGGCTAATCACCGACGCAGCACTCGTGCCCAGGCTGTGCCGAAAAAAAGGCCTCTGGTAGGTGGCGTCGGAAATCCAGTGCAGGAGGCGAGGGGGAAGAAAGCAAGCGCCTGCTTCGGAGGAAACGGGAGGCGCGAAACGGCAGGGTCAAAGCTGGGATGTGCAATCGCGAGAGACAAGAACTTCGCTTTCCAGTTTCACTCGATCGCTAGCTTTGGCGGGGCTTTCTTTCGGAGACGCTACGCACGACGACGTTTGCACCGTTGAGGCGCAAAATGCCGTCCGACGTTCGTCTGTGCTGCACTGCTGCGAAGCGACGCGCAATATATTCTGCCTTACCATTGCCCTTGCCACGATAGTGTGGGTAAAGAACAAATTTGTTTTCTCCTTTTACCGTTCCATGGCTTGTGATACTTCCCATTATCATGCACATTGTAATAACGGGTTTTCGTCATCATCAAATGTTGGTGTGCCATTAACTCTCGAGTCTCAAGGTATGTGGAGCATTTTTATAGCTTTGGACAGATGCTGGAGGTAAATGAGAGATTGAAGATCAAATACTGTGAGCGACATAATTTTTACAAGTACCTAAATTTTGAGGAATAAATTTGCAACTCGGAAAATACATACTATTGTGAAACATTAAAGGGTAACTGCAAAGAAAAAAAAGTGTATTTTTAAACAGCCTAATTGGGACAAGCATGTCACAAAACAACTATTCCGCCCAAAACAAAAATTTTTAGAATAATATTTATTGCGCTAGACCGATTTTAGTTTGCGGCTATTTCGTTTGTTTTAAATCGCGCGCCACAAAGTTGGTATTATACGTCACGTAGTGGCTGCTATACGTCACAGAGTGACGTATGACAGCCACTCCGCGCGCGTCAAAAGAGCGGGAGTTTCAAATGTGGAGAAGTTGTGACTCCGACTACATTACGTCCTGTGGTGTTAATATTGCTAGAAAAAATTTGTTTTTTCGCGGAAGATTTGTTTTGTGACATGCTTGTCCCAATTAGGCTGTTTAAAAAAACACTTTTTTTTCTTTGCAGTTACCCTTTAATCCCTCAAAATATTCTCATATCCCACACTTTGAAAAATTTTCACATGTCAGGGCTGTGCAATATCAAAGACACATCATCTTAAACTTAGATGTGACACAAGCATTTGATTGTTTACCCCGGCTGAATTTTTGTCTTTCTGCACTTACCTCGTGCCACACATACGGATGCAATACCAAAATTGTTTTTATTTTGTCGTACTGTATTGGTGGGAGAGCTTATTAAATACTCTGCACTGAGTTGCTAGAAGATGAATGACTTCATGCTTCCTGGAAAGCAAAGGGTGGCTTTTACCACAGAATTGATATCCACTCCTACGTGGCCACGTGGGAGTGGCCACGTGTGAGTGGCCACATGGGAGTCTCCACAGGCAGAGTGTAACATATGAGGAGGCTCCGGCCAAGGATTTTTCTACAATTTATTTTTGGAGGTTGGGTAGAAAGAAAATGGTGGAAATACAGCAGCGCCGTTCATTCTGTTTTCTTTTTCTTTTTTTTTAATTTGAAAAGGTTTTGTTTTGGAGGAGTTTTTAGAGCGCAGCTTTTAGGCACCCGTTTCCGGATTGAGCGGCGTCGCCATCGGCGTAATCGCACGTTGCATTATGGGACGTTTCCCATAACACACTTTGGCGGCCGGCCATGTTATTATTCCTATTATTTCATAGCTAGATTTTCATAGAAGTATTCAAACATTGGAACTATTCTAAAACTTTGGCAAGCTTCGGTTTGCCATGGTATTTTTTGGCATCATGTCATAAGCAGCGCATCATCTTACAGCTTGAAGAAAAGCCTATTAAAGCTTTTAAAGTCTAGCACAAATCCAAGGTGCTTGTTAACTTAGAGTTTATACTTAAAGGGACCATGAAACGATTTTTAAATCGAACTTCATCCACTGCACGTCGTAACAGGTGTGAAAAGAAACCCACAAACACAAAAATAGAGAGCCAAAAAAAAATTCTTCGCTATAGAACTTTTAAAAGAAAACTAGACTCTTTTACACCTTCTTTCCTTCGAAAGCTATCTGCCTTTTCACTGCGATGCATCCGCGGAACCGCAGCACGTCAGCCAAATCCACGTCGCCTATTGGGTAAGAGCCTACCTCATCAGCACCGCGATCATAAACAATAAAAAGCCGACGAATGTTTCCTAAAAGTTTTGTTAAAGAATATTCAGATCCACATTTTGTATAGCATAATTAGAGATGTGACTAAAATTGCCGAATTTGATAATGCTCAGAGCCAAGCGCTATCTATCGTGTGGTAAACGAAGCAAGAGAAAGACCCGACGGCGCCTGCGCAATCAATCCACGAGCGTCGTCTGCTGAACGGGTTTGCTCCTGGTCGCACTTTCTTCGGGGAGCAGACTTTCGTTTTCTGGCTGCTCGAGTAGTGTTTACTAGTGATGGACCGAATCTGCCGAACTTCAGATTCGGCAAAGTTCGGCGAATGCCGAACTTTTGAAGGAAAGTTTGGCAAAGATTCGGCAAAAATTCGGCAAATGTCTGCGCACGCGCGAGAACGCGACGGAGCCATGGATTGAAAATGGACGCCGTGCAGTTACCATCGTGCAGTGTAGTACGACCAGTCTTGGGCAGTAACTAGTTACTAGTTTTGCGTTACCGGTAACTAGTTACTTTTTTGGGTAACTTTTACCTGTAACGCATTACTCTTTAATACTGGTAACTTGTAACTGTAGCACTGTTACTTTTTAATGGGTAACTGTAACTGTTTAGGCCGTTACAGTTACTTTTTTTTACTACATAAATTAGAACCCACTGTCACGGACATGGAGAAGTCGCCATCTTGAAGTATTTTTTTCCAAACTCCTCGCTGAGAAAAAAAAATAAGAAGTGGCCATGCATTAAACAAACCGAAAATTGCCTGGTTTAGCCCACGACCCAGAATGTACTAGCCACCATACAGAATGTACGACAGACGAGTCAGCACGAAACCGGGAGATAAAGGAAGCGGCGCCCGCGGTGGTAGGGGCGGCAAACAATGTCTGTTTTACCGACTTTGGCTCACTCTTCTCTCGTGGGGACCATCTGCGAGTGTCGGTGGTCGTGCGATGTCTCCGAGTATTCCGTCTGGGATATGTCCGTGCTGTTGTTTTTACACCCAGCTGTTTGCCGTTTCCTCATCCCTATTAGTTTTCAAGGAAACCGTCCCCATATTGTGCAGAAAGCCGGCGCTTGTTTAACTTATTCATTTCTTCGGAGCCGTTCGAGTGAACACGACTTCCACTAGTTGGCGTTTCCGTACAGTCGTAAAGCACCAGAAGCTAATTGTCTCCTTTCCCCTTTTATATTTTGGAAGCTGTTTGGCCTGCTATGTTTAGGCCTGCTTCCGAGTATATCCCATAAGGGGATTACGTGACCATCTCTGTCCTCATTCGCTTCGAATTGAAAACTAAACCAAAACGTTCATTGACGTCGGCCGATGCAATTTTGAAAAACGGTTTATTCTAAGTTATAACAATTATTGCAAATAAATTATGCACATCAAAATGCTGAAACGGCGAATGACGCAAAAAAGAAACACCCTTTGTGTTTAAATTTGTCTAATTTCTCAGTTTACTTTTCTTCTCACTATAGTGTAACAAATAAAATAATACTGTTTTGGTTTGTGATTCCTTGTGTCCAATTTTTGTACTGTAACGAGAAAGTAACGGCATTACTGTTTTTTCAGTAACTGTAACTGTAACACATTATTTTTTGAAACCGGTAACTGTAACTGTAACAGAGTTACTTTTTTCCCCCTAGGTAACTGTAACACTGTTACGTTTTACTGGTAACGTGCCCATGACTGAGTACAACCAGCGGTTATGGCGCGGTGTGGAGTAGGCAGCACGGTAACTGTGTGGTCCTCTTCAATATTTTCTGCCTCAAGAATAGAAGATCGACTAGTAATTTACGCAGTCCACTGTGCAAGTGACAAATGATGCAGTGAATTCTGAAACATTGGCCGACAATTATTCTAAAGCACTCCTCGCAATTATAACAATTTTGTTTTCGGCTCAGGAGTAGTGTGTTCCAAAACAAAATAATATTGCTTTTTCAATTAAGTGTCATTTCGCGATTTTCATGTATCTGCATAAAACTAAACACAGAACTATGATGCTCGACGTTGCACATCCAACATTCCTAACTCTCCCTATCTTCCGAAACGTGTGTGTGTGTCCTAACACCAGAAACTGGCATTTTAAAGGTTAAAAACGAGACGTTGCGAATATGGGACGCACACTTTCATGCAAAGCTGATGTCAAGTGACTCAAATCGAAAAACATGCATATGTGTACAATATTATCTCTTCTGGTGAAGCGGCAACCGTTGCATTCGTTTTCGCGCACAAAACGGTGACTTCCAGAGAAAGCAAGAACGCAGCGTTATTGCCTTCATTTTAACAATGTACACCAAGGAGGTTGATGTTACACACACATGCAGGCTTGCACTGATGATGCCTCAAAACCGAAACTCTCGTAGCGTGATTCGTGACTGCGCCACGCTCGCTTCTACCCAACCTCGTTGAAACGCCACTTCTGCAAGGAGTCACTAAAATTGCCAGTAAACACACAAAAACGACACCGATACAATTATCTTGTAGAATATCACCTTATTTAGTAATAACTATGTCAATATGCATTACATGTTGCATTTAAGTTAAGAAAAAAGAAACATAAAACCTTTTTTTGCCAGAAAAAACGAAATATCAACGTTAAGTCTGGTAACAATGTATCTTTGCCGAATCTTTAGAAAAGTTCGGCAAAAATTCGGCTTTGCCGAATCCCAAGATTCGGCGCCGAACTTTCGATTCGGCAAAAGTTCGGCCCATCACTGGTGTTTACATTGCTTGTGATCGATCGCTTGGTCGCTATGCCGAAAGGCTGCAGTGTACCGAAGTGCCCGAATTACAGTTTCTGCAGTCTGGTGGTTAAAGAGAAACGGTTGCAGTTTCACCGCTTGCCACTCGATGAACCATGTCAAAGCGCTTGGTGCAGGCTCATCCGTTTGATTGACCCCGGGTCTAAGGTCATTCGTGTATGCTTGGAACATTTGACACCGAGCGTGATTACAGCCACATTCACAGTGTTCTCCGCGAATGCGAGCAGGTTCCAAAAGCCCTCCGTGGCATCCTCTATGGTGGCATCAGCGCCATCAGCGCAGTAAAACCTACCGGCACACTGCCAACTCGCCGCCGCTAACGTTGCCATTCTCCTACTGCCGAGAGAACTTCCGGTTCTGATGCCGGCGGACGTCATGACCGTCAAAACTACGCCGCAGCTTGTTTCGCGGTGAGTTGGAGAGGAAGAAAAAGTTGATATTTCATTAATTTTTTTGTGCAGAAGTTAATAAACCGAAACGAAAACGGATGCCTGTTCGGCATTCAGTGAATTTTGGAGGTTTAATGTACAACTTATGTGGCTAAAGTAAAAAGGTCATTTCATGGTCCCTTTAAAACAATGCTGCACATTAGGCCCGCATTTCGGAGGGCACAAACTCCTAGCTCGTACCTCGCATATTGACATCATTATAATCAAATATTCCACTGTTGCTCATAAAGGCACATTGTCCTGTAGTCCTGCCTCGCCGATCCAACTGCTGCTAATCTGACATAAATATTGTGTTGAAGTAAGGCAGAAGCACCTGCCACATTCTTTAGGCTGGTTAAGACATTTACGTTTGAGTGTCACCGACTACATTACTGTGGCTTGTGACTGCTTGTGACAAGATGATTGCTATGGCAGCCGAGGTCTGTGCAACACATCGCAGTGGAATGCAAGAAGTTGTTACACGGTTGATCATACTCAACTTCAGATGTCTGAACCAGCCTTCAGACTGCTTCCCAAGCCAACCCTTATGCGCGCCTTGGCCATGTTCGCTTCTTATTCGTCCCCTCCTTTATCGCAGCACCTCCGATTGACGAACAAGCTTCCCAGCTGGTGAAGCAAATCACCGGCGAGGAGAAGACTCTCGTAGCCGCTGCAACCCCGGGTACAGTGCCCCCCACAGAAAAAGTGAAGGGGCTCAAGTGAGTCAGCACTCTTTTACTCTTGTGGCATTTGTGGGAGCTTGGGAGCTGGACCGTGACGCCGTTGTTGCAGCTGCTTCGCAATGGTAGCACTCTGGAGGGCATTGGGGGGGGGGGGGGGGGGGGGGGTTGAGGTGGCTGGGATGTCCATGAATTTGGGTGTTGAGCGGGGGAGAGGGGGTCAAAATGCATGTGTGTATTACAGGGTCGGCTGGATTTTGGGGGGGGGGAGCTGAAACCCCATAAGTCTCCCCAATCCATCCCCCCCCTTGGCTACGCCGCTGGCTCCATGCTACAGCTCTCATTAACAATTCTTTTATAACATTTATAGCCACTTCATGGTAGGGTGACCAGACATCTTGTTTTGACTGGTGCAGTCCTGTTTTAGAAGTGCAGTTCTGCCGTCCCATCATTTTGTCTCAATGAAGACTCTCATCCCGTTTTCGTGGGAATGCGAGTGCAGTTGCAATATAAGTGCTAAGCGAGTAGAATAAATCGAAAAAAAAAATACATACCATAAAATATGGCGCGTGGGCCACACGTGATGTCACGTGTGACCTGCGCGTTGCATTATGAGACATTTCCCATAATGACGTCACACGTGACGTCCCTATGGGAAATGTCCCATAATGCATTATGGGAAACGCGTTGCATTATGGGAAACGTCTCATAATGCAACGCGCGGGCCACACGTGACGTCACGTGTAACGTCATTATGGGAGACGTCTTATAATGCAACGCGCGGTTACGCCGATGGCGACGCCGACGGCGACGGCGATGCCGACACCGCTCAAGCCGGAAACGGGTGCCTAAAAGCTGCACTCTAAAATACATAGCATAAAATATGGCGGAAGCGCTCACTTCGTTCAAGCACCTACTATTAACATTTCCCAAAGTTGGAAATCCTGCAAATTATATGTTAAGCACTCAGTTTGATCGGACAAGTGCCTATGCCTAGATTAACCAAGTTTTCAGTGAAAGTAGGGTGGGCGCAGCCTTGGCCAGTAACTAGTTACTAGTAACGCGTTAGCGGTAACTAGTTTCTTTCTTCAGTAACTTTTACCTGTAATGCATTACTTTTTGATACTGGTAACTTGTAACTGTAGCACTGTTACCTTTTTATTGGGTAACTGTAACTGTTTAGGCAATTAAAGTTACTTTTTTTTACTATATAAATTAGAACCCACTGCCACGGACATGGAGAAATTACCATCTTGAAGTATTTTTCTCCAAACTTCTCGCTGACGCTGACACACACACACACATGCACGCACGCACGCATGCACACGCACAAACATACACACAAACAAACAAACAAAGCGTGGTTACGCATTAAACAAACAAAAAATTTCCCGGTTTAGCCCACAACCAAGAATGGACGACGGACGAGTCAGCACAAAATCGGGAGATAAAGGAAGCGGCACCCGCGGTGGTAGGGGTGGCAAACAATGTCTGTTTCACCAACTTTGGCTCGCTCTTCTCTCGTGGGGACCATCTGCGGGTGTTGGTGGTTGTGCGATATCTCCTGGGGGACCGGTGGCCGAGTGGGCTAGCGCACACCAGCTCGGAGCACGTGGAGCGAAAGCACGCGCTGCAGAACCCAGGGATCCTGGGTTCAATCCCCACCCCTGCCCGTTTCGATCTGGATGAGCATCGTACCGGCGTGCGGTCGTGTATCACTACTGCGTGGTGCACGTTAAAGACCCCATGCTAGTGGTTGTACTGCACTGTCTAAACTGTTCATCTACAGCTGGGAGACTCGTCGCCCGTTGAGGCAGACCAAGTTCTAGGCTGTATAAACATACACACAACCCAATTTTTTTGCGATATCTCCCTGTGTCTGGGATATGTCCGTGCTGTCGTTTTTACATCCAGCCGTTTGCCGTTTCCTCATCCCTATTAGTTTTCAAGGAAGCCGTCCCCATATTTAGGAGAAAGCCGGCGCTTGTTTAACTTATTCATTCTCTTCGGAGCCACTCGAGTAAACGCAACTTCCACAGTTGGCGTTTCGGGCACAGACGCCGCGGTGGTCGTCGTACACTTGTAGAGCATCAGAAGCTAATTGTCTCCTTTCCCCCATTATTCTTTCGAAGCTGTTTGACCTGCTATGTTTAGGCCTGCTTCCGAGTATATCCCATAAGATAATTATGTGACCATGCATCTCTCTCTTCATTCGTCTCGGAGTGAAAAATAAACCAAAACGTTCACTGACGCGGGCCAATGACAACTAAAAAAAAAAAGAAAAACGGTCAATTCGAAGTTATAACGATTATTGCAAATAAATTATGCACATCAAAATGCTAATATGACGAATGACGCAAAAAAAAAAAATTGCCCTTCGAATTTAAATTCTCCTAATTTCTCAGTACCTTTCTTTTCACTATAGGGTAACAAATAAAATAATATTGTTTTGGTTTGTGATTTTTTATGTCCAATTTTCGTACTGTAACGAGAAAGTAACGGCATTACTGTTTTTGCAGTAACTGTAACTGTAACACGTTACTTTTTGAAACCGGTAACTGTAACAGAGTTACTTTTCCCCCCTTGGTAACTGTAACTGTAACAGAGTTACTTTTCCCCCCTTGGTAACTGTAACTGTAACACTCACTTTTTACTGGTAACGTGCCTATGACTCGGTGGGCGCTCCCCTGGTAGTTTACGGCATGTTTTACAAAAATGAACAGAGTATAAAATTATTTCCTCTCATAGAGTAAATTTGCAATTCTTTCTGTGGCTCCATCTGTCAGTGCATTTTGTTTGCACAGTCATCCATTCGGGGCACTTTTCCCTAGTACTGTATTTGGAATGCTTCAGTTTTGTTTCAAAACGAAAAAGAAAGGTGCTAGTGTACTCAACAAAACGAAAAACTTCAGAAAATTCTGTATTTGTACAGTGAACTGAATTGTAGCAGAGCATGCTTTTCCTGTCGGCCTCGCTCCCCACTCCCGCTCGGCACGCCCCGCCCCCCTCCCAATGTCCCATTTTCGACACTGTAGATTATGGTCACCCTGCTCTATGGTGTACCGGAAAAAAAATAGGTCGTGGCGGTGGAAGGGGAGAAATGTCTGTTGCACGTGTTAAAAATAAATCTAGTTGTCTCGGCGGCTGTGTTGTCCGAGCCCCCCCATCCTTGCGGCGGCGTCAGCGTGCAGGAGTACAGCATAGCGTTCAGCTCCAGGCCCAAGATCCCGCGCACCCCTGAGCCGAGTAGCGCCACCTCGAGGGGCGGGGACTCGACGTGCAGCAGCCTGCGCACCCGCGGACGCCGGTCCAGCAGCACCCTGTCCAGGGACGGCTCCTCGGCCGCAGACCGCCCCAAGATCCGCAGGCCCGGTGCGCCACTTCTCTCCCACTCTCTGCCCCTGCTGTCCCGCGAGGCCAGCCTGTAAAGTTTATACCATGGGTTCTCAAGCCGGGTTCCCAGAAACTCTGGGGGTTTTACAGGAACTTGGGGTTTGCCTGGAGTACCCTCTGGCGTTCACCAAGCATCGAAATTCTCTCTATCGTACCTACCCCGAATAAACGAGGTTTCCCCAGTTTAAGCCGTGTCTAAGCCATGCATTGATGCTCAGCTGTGACCGAAATGCACCCCAGTGTGCGCATTATTGTTAATAAAGCTCCTCTGTACCGTGCAAAAGGGGGCAGGGCTTCCTCACTATCATTCGAGGCGAGCAGGTGTTCTTCAAAATCAAAATGTTCCCATTCACCAGACTCTGGTTCTAGGAAGTCTGGTGATCCCTCAGGGGCTCCTCAAGCACCCAGATTTTCTCGATAATTTTAACCCCCGAATAAAGTGTCTTCCTTGCTGGAGCACTATTTTCATATATCTGGGACACATATGAATGTATGCTTAGTGTGTGCATTATTCAGGGTTTCCACCGCTGCGCCAATTGCGCCATTTTGCACCAAAGAGGTTTTCCTGCGCCATCTGGATAAGAATTCGCAAAAATGCCCGACATTGTGCCAAACTGCTCCACAATTGGGTGATGGGGATTGGCCAGCGTCTAGCGCCACCTATCCTAGTCAAGGTGAACTTCACTCTGGCCAAAGCAAATGCAAGTCTTGCTGAAAATATGACCAAGCTTGCAGGTCTGAATGAAAAGCTACAAAAACTTTAAAGAGCAGTGTCGCGAGGTTCGTAATGTTAGAAAGAAATGACAGAAGACACGAGGATGCGTTATGGGATAATTCACATTGCACTGTAGAAATGTGGAAAGAAAATATTTACAAAACTATTTACATCACTTCAACAAATAGAGTTAAGGTTCGAGTGTCCCCTAAAATGTCCCTCGCTCACGACTTTTCAGTCCTTGCGGCGTAGCACCCGTGGCAGCCGATGATCCGGGGTCTCCCGACGTCAGGGCCGAGAAGCGTAGTGACGAGGTAGTTGGTCGATGGCTGAAGGCTTGAATCAGGCCCCGTTCGTTGGGGGCAGCCTATGACCACGTAGAAAAGAGGCAGTTGGGCGTTGGACGAAGGCTTGAATTAGGCCCAGTACGTCTGTGGCACGGAGCGGCAGCGGGTGTTCAACTGCGCCCCGCCTGCAGTCTTGTCCACCTCCGGAAGGTTGGCGCCCGGACTGCGTGAGAAGTGGGTTGTGGGTCGGGCCTCTTGACGTCTGGTCACGCCAACGGAGGTCCGGCCTGGTTGCGTCTGCTCCGTCCTTTTTCAACCGCCCGAATGCTCCCTCGCGCTCCTCGCATCCCCACCCCGTCTTCTTCTTCCTCGTCCTCTTCCGCTTCCCGCGGGATCGCTCATCACAAGCAGGCTTTTGATAAGCTCATGGTGTTTGAAATAAACCAGGTGATATATGTTAGATGAGCAGTTTCATAAGCTCTTTGTGTTTGAAATAAACCAGGTGATATATGTTAGATGAGCAGTTTCATAAGCTCTTTGTGTTTGAAATAAACAAGGTGTAACAAGTTAGATAAGCCAGTTTGTCGTCCATTTTATTGTGAAGGTAGTGCCTCCTAGTTCCTTGCAAACTTTTTCTGAAAGGTGTTGATTTTCTCATTTTCAATGTCTTTCTGCGATCAATATGTCGTACTATCGTGAGCAATATGAGAGGGAACAGCGGAGCGCGTGTCAAATAGCCTCGAACCCTACCCGTGGCGATACGCTGCGGCAGCTCTTGGAAAGAAGGTGGAGAGAGCGGTGCGCTTTCGTCTGCTGCCAGCACCCCCGCCACTGGCAGCTTACTTTTCACGCAGTAGAGTTCATCGCCGACTACTAACGGCGATAACGTCTTGATATCGCTTGATACCACCGTGATCAAAAATGCGGTTGGCGGCAATGATAACTATTGACATTTGGATCATCTATTTGTTCTATTTTTCACGCACAACCAGTAAAAAAGAGAGTGATTGGGGAGCGTTGTAATCATTCCTAGATACGGTTGCTTTTTGTGTTTTATTTCGAACTCTGCCAGCCCACACGCCCCAGCGACACTTCTAATACGGGCAGCAAGTCCGCGATTCTTTGACCCGTCTCTAACGATGGCTAGAGTGCCTCATAGTGAACGAGAGGCAATAGTAAAGCTGTCTTTGGAAGGTTATAGTCAGCGGAATATTGCATCTCTATCGGGACGCCCATTGAAGACAGTGAACAGGATAGTCCAGGCATACCGGGACGAAGGTCGGATAAAAGATGCTCCCCACGATCGACGACCCCGCAGCACTACATTCGACCAGGACCTGATGATTGTGGCTGCCGTTAATGACGACCCATTCCAGAATGCGAAGTCCGTCCGCACCGCTCTTGAACTGGATGTCAGCGACACCACGGTGCGCCGAAGGCTCAGGGAAGCCAGACTGCGAAGTCGGGTCGCCGCTCAGAAGCCGCTTCTCACACCATCCAACAAGGCAGTCCGCTTGAAGTTTGCAACTGACCACCGCAGCTGGACTGTTAACGAATGGAAGTGCGTAGTTTTTTCCGACGATTCAACGTTTTCAACCCGTTGGGATCAACAGCAAAGAGTTTGGCGCACCGAATGCACACGTTATCACCCAGAAAACGTGAAGAAGGTGGCAACAAGCGGTCGGACGTCAGTGAACGTGTGGGCAGCTGTTTCCTGCAATGGCCTTGGTCCTTTGGTGAGGATCAATGAAAAATTCAACAGTGCCGCCTACTGCAACATACTGGACCACGATATGATTCCGTATGTCTTAAACGGGCCATGGCCAGACGGCTACTATCTTTTCCAGCATGATCTGTCACCGGTTCATACGGCCAAAGTCGTAACGGACCTCCTGGATCAGCGAGGGGTGATGCGCCTTTCATGGTGCCCAAAGGGCGCAGATCTAAATATTATCGAGCCAGTCTGGGGTCGCATGAAAGTAAATCTTTCGAAGCTCTCGCTGGACACCGTAAACGCCGACGAACTTTGGAGAGCAATTCAAGAAGAGTGGGAGCGACTTCAAAGTGACAGCACCTTCGTGGATGCCCTTTATGCTTCGCTGCCTTCCAGGATGGAATGTGTCATCCAGGCCGGCGGCGCTATGACGCGCTATTAAGCCACACAGAACAGAAAAAAGAATTCACACTCCAGACACTGTTTTTCTTTTCCTTCCACACTGCTTGTGCATTATTTTTTTGTCTTTCTTTTATATTGGCAGGCGTCAATAAAACAGTTTTCATCTCGTTGCCGTGAGCTTTCTTTTTCAAGTTCGCAAAGCTGTCAATGATACGACGTATAAAAGCGCCTCGCAATGTTCATCGTTATCAGGTGCCGGGCGAGAGGAAAGCCAGCATGGCGGGGGTAAAGTATTTGGCGGGGGTGCCGTTAGCAGACGGAAGCGCTCCGCTCTCTCCACCTTCTTTCCAAGAGTTGCCGCAGCGTATCGCCACGGGTAGGGTTCGAGGCTATTTGGCACGCGCTCCGCTGTTCCCTCTCATATTGCTCACGATAGTACTTGTGTGAAAAACTTGCTAATGTAACATTTAGCAGCATCAAAAATTGTCAATCTACACCTAGGTTCTCTTAAGTACTAGACTTGGTATACAAGTGCTAAAAAGTGTTCCGAAAAATTATATTTAGGTGCTCCAGAGCGCTACAAAATTCACATCTAGGTGCTCCAAACTGCTCCAAAATGAATATATTGGTGCTCCAAACTGCTCCAGAATTAATATTTGGGTGCTCCAAAAATTTGTCCAAATCTGGTCTCGGCGGTAGCACCACTGATTATTGAATAACAAGAGTATTGTTTAGGTCCTGCGGTATTATTAAATTTCGAGGGCACTGTTCTTGTTTGTCAGAATTTCCTAACATTTTTTTTTTTCTTGTTTTTCAGATGCATCCTCAGCACTTGTGGAGGAGCAATAGCCCTTAAGGTGCATAGAATGGGTGTTAGACTTTTTAGGCCTTACGATATCCTGGCTCGCCACTCATCTGTAGGGAAAATGCCAGTCTGGAAAGGAATTGTGCACAGTTATGCGTGGAAAATGGCGCACAGCTATGGTAGCTTACGTCATCATAAATGTGCTCTGTTCGTGGCTCCAAGCCTCGTGTACTGGTGCCACACCAGTTCCTTGTTCATGCTGAAGGTGGGTTTGTCCCCATGACTGTAGCCTACATGCTGATTTCCACAAGCTCAGTTTACCTGCAGCAAAAAGTTCTTATAAGCTGCCAATTATCTGCATGTACATCCCGCTTCTATATGAAAAGTTTATTAAAAGGCCTTTTGCCACATTCAAGGGGAGGAATGTAGGGGCTGGGTGGAAATGTTCAAAGTTAGCACTAATACTTTTCTTCTCATGCTGCTGACACAAACTCTGAACCAGTCGTGAACAACACAAGTTTCCTGGCAATAGGCTGAGGGCACAGTAAGTGAGGGCTGCACTTTTGATTGACCCCAATTGTTGTGTTCTACTCCCGCTGCTCTGCTGCAGGTCTCCTCTCGGAGCAGGAAAGAGGCAGCGTATACAAACCTTTGTGATATTATTTTTCCATGTTGAAGAAGGTGTGCATGCTTTAATTTTCCAGCTTTTTAGAATTCTTGGAGCATGTAGACGGAGTTAATACCCTAGAAAGACAAGGTGAAAAACATCTTTAGCGCACCTTTAAATTATTGAAAACCGAAAAATATCTATTGTACATACTTTTGGCACAAATTTTAAGTACAAATGAAGCACAGGCGTTTTTTTATAAAACAGAAAAAGCTAGGACATGGTAATCTTGGAGTGTGGGGAAGGAGAAGACGGGGGCGGCCGCCCCCCCCCCCCCCCCCCCCTCCCCTGTCTCGGAGGGCAATTTGATATGGGTGGACCCCACCCGAAATAAAACCGACAACCGGCCTGCCAGGTGGTAGAAGGCTCGGTACCCAAGGACGAGGGTTCGAAATAGCTAGGGTAGGTCGCACCCTAGCAGGCACACTTGTACTCTGAACTTGGAGAGCCACTCCGTCGCTTCAACCGAGACTGAAGTCCGCGGCGGCGGTTTCAAAGCACGGTTTGCAGCCAATAAGTCGGCGCAGCGGCGCACATCTATAGGGGCCGTCGGCGCAGTGTGGTTCTGCGGCGGGTAAAACAAAAGGCACAACCGGAGTCCTGTTTATGCTACTTTAGAAGAGTATACTAGTTAGTTACGGTTAGAATGACTGTCTAGAAAAAAAGAAAAAGAAAGAAGAAAACTTGCGAAGGAGACATCGAGGCCCGCCAGACTCCGAGCAGGTGCCTCATAGCGGCGCGTATCAAAGATGTGCCGTCCGCCTCCGCGCGAGCAAGGTTCACCGCGTCTCCGGGAGTTGGCTTTGTCTCTTTGCGGTGAAGACGGGTGCGTCGGAAGAAATAAAGAACAAAACGAGGTTTTGTTTCTTTTTAGACGCTCTCGCCCGTCTTCGCCCATCCCGATCATCTTTCACGCAAAAAGGCGCGTGAAATTTCTGAGGATTTTCGTTTCCCTTCATACCAAGTCGACTCCCCCCCAAAAAAAAACGGAGTTCTGGATCCGCCCCTGACGCCGGTACGATGCTCATCCAGATCGAAACGGGCAGGGGTGGGGATCACGGTGGGGATTGAACCCAGGATCCCTGGGTTCTGCAGCGCGAGCTTTCGCTCCACGTGCTCCGAGCTGGTGTGCGCCACTCGGCCACCGATCCCCCCTTGCGAACTACAAGTGTGTAAAGGCACGAAGGAAGCTTGGACCGTCCAAAGTTAGCAGTCTGCTACTGTTCTTATTCCCCTCGATGAAAGCAAAATAATCCAAATAAAGACGAGTGAACTTATGGTCAATCTCGAATGCCGACTACAAGGACCTTTTAGTAGCGCACGTCATCAATAGTATGCAACAATTTTTGTACTTTGCGCAAATACAACTTAGAACGCATCCCTGACGTTAATGACCTATAAAACACGCGTTCGTTTTTCACCCCAAGCAAAAGAAGTCCCCAAAAAAATTAAAGAAAAACGAGCAGCGTTCACCCCGTCAACTCGCAGCCAGAGCAAGCGGCCACGTGATTTGGAGCCGATTATATGCCGCCAATGTTGATCATAGCCACTATACATGGGCGTACCAACCGGGGGGGGGGGGGGGGGGGGGGGG
>JABSTQ010008033.1:0-84936 GCA_013358835.2 Ixodes persulcatus | reverse complement strand
TTTTTTTCTCGTCCCTGAACTCAACAAATTTGAGGTAGATTAATTTCAGGGTGTAAATGCCTCGCCGATATTGTAGAAAAAATGCAGGGATTGCACCTTCTAGAAACCGGGAAGGTTTCTCGATGGAAGCCAGCTGCAGTGTGATTGATAAAAGGTGTAAAATTTATTTTTTGATATATATATAAAAAGCGGAGGACAGCTAAACGACCTTCTTAGCTCTGCCATAGCCCTCATGCAACGTCACCCTCAACGTATCGGCTCAAAAAGCCCAAGTTCCGCCCGTAACCGCTTCCGCCGCCACAGCCTCGCACGCGAAAAGGCGCCGCGGGCTGCTGAACGCGTCTCACTGTCGGACGCCAGCTCCTCCGCTAGCGGCGCTACGCGCGTTTTTCAAAGCGCCCCCTATAGTTCCCGCACGAAGTTTAGTTTCTACATGATGCAAAATCCTGATACTGGGAATGAAATTTGAAAAAAAAAAAAAGTGTAAGAAGAAAGAAAAAGGGGACAGGACAACGCCTCATACTCAGCTCTGGGAATTAAATTTGAAAGAAAAAGTGTAAGAAGACAGAAAAAAGGGGACAGGACAACATCTCAAACTCAGCTCAGGACAACGTCTCAAACTCTACTCAGCTGAAAACTGAGCCCAGTACAACGTCTCAAACTCAACTCAGCTGATTTTGAGACGTTGTGCTGTCCCCTTTTTTCTTTCTTCTTAAACTATTTATTTCAATTTTTATTCCCAGTCTCGGGATTTTGCACCATGATCAACATACACCAGCTCGCCTGCACCTTGACAATTTTTTAGTTTATAATTACTTTGGAGGTTTATTTTCCGAGACAAAAGAAACGCCGAGCAAAAAGCACAGAAGCTGACACAACTTGAGGTCAAGGAGCATTCTACCATACCAGTGGCGTCGGAAGAGGAAAAACGGGGGGAAGGAGGGGGGGGGGGGGGGGGGGGGGGCTCCTGTCTCCTCTCCTCCCCCCCCCCCCCCCCCCCCCCAGATATTTCGGACTCTTAAAGAAAACAATACGGGGAAAGAGGGCATGGTCGAGCTTATTTTAATCTGAAATTAGTTATGCATATGTATAGCTACTGTCGCTCTTCATTGCATAAAAGATTGCGTAGATGGTCATTGTTAGAAACTCGTTGTCAGAAGGCACTACTCGTCACATGCTCGGTGGTTCGGAAGTTCAAAGCTGTATTTTTCACCTAAATAACTGTACCATTGGTAAAAAATAATAAATAAATAAACATAACAATAAATGCAAAAAATAAAAAGCTGGAGAAAAAAAAAACTATCAAGAATCTGCCAGAAGTGTTGTATTCTTGCATATTCAGAGGCCCAGAACTACGAAACAAGTTTCTCCTACCAAAATGTGTACAGGCTAAAAGAAACACGTCACGAAAACGTGAAACGAAAAAATAAAAAAAAAATGTCTTTTTTTATGACGTGCCGAATTTGAAGAATATTAGAAATCTTTTTCCCTGAGTTAATTTATTCCTCAACGTGAAAAGAACAATAGATACATTAATTTGTATTCTGCAGATGGTAATGATATGTACTGTCTGTGGTGTTAATTTAAATGCGATACCTCAAACAATTTCGACGGAAACAATTACCAAGTTTAGGGCATAATTGCCCGTAGATACATGTTTGGATATTTCTTCGAAACTCGTCTTGAATAACAATAATCATATCTTAAGACGACACTTACCTTACATAGATCATTCTTAAAAAGTTTAACATCTCTACCATAAATAGCCTCGGCTATAGCACGCTTCAAATATGGCACAAACGGCAATTGTCAAAAACGCGTCGTCCTTCCTCGCTCCTTCGGGAATCTATTTCTTTCAAACCAAGCATGCCAGATGATTGAAATTAACGGCACTGTCTTTCGCAAGGAATGCGGCACCGCATGTAAAAATTATTCTTTCGAAGTTCGACGAACTTCAAACTTTTACCCTAAAAATTCGAAGTTCGTCGAAATTCTGACTTTTCAGGAATCGAAAGTTCGACAACTTTCGATTTCTTTAGATTTATAAGTTCGAAAGTTCGAAAATTATTGAATTTCTTAGCGTAGGAAATCGAAAGTTCGAAAAGCTTCGAGCTTTTTAGTGCAAGAAGTTCGAAAGTTCGAAAATCAACGAATTTTTTAGTCTATCGTTCGAAAGTTCGACAAGCATCGAATTTTGCAGCGTAATAAGTTCGAAAATTCGACTTCCGTCAAATTTCTTGACATGGAAAGTTCGAAATTTCGAAATCTTTCGAACCTTTCGACCCGCTTGATTCGATCACCGAACCTTCGGTTCGAAAAACGTTCGCGGCATCCCTATTCTTAACGCCTCTTCGCCGCACAGCACGCCACCTGCCACGATAGCTGACACGATGGCTGTGTTCCAAAATTTACTCGATCCGACTCCGGAGTAAAAGTTTCGTACCTTGGCGTTTCAAAACTTACTCGCGCTTACTCGATGACGTCAGAACTCGCGTTCCAGAAGCGGGTTGTTTACTCCGGAGTAATTACTCACGCTACCCTCCTCGATCAGAGGGTAACGCCGGATCAAATTGAGTAAATACGTCACGTGATCTGTTCGTCGTCTGCTTCCTGCGCCGACAGCCGTCAAAGCTCGTTTGCTCCGTTGGCTTTGGCGGCAGACGTTCGAAATAACAAAGAATGAGGTGCAGCCATTTATGTGTGGTTATTGCAATTTGCTGTTTTCAACGCGGGAATTGATTGCACCACATCCAGACCGTGTACCTTCCCTCAGGAAGGTACTTGTTATTATCAGAGTGCAAGCATAAACAGGAGCTTCTCCGCATCCTCGTCCTCGGCGTTGGAGGGAACTCCGTAATCTTACGTTAAAAGATGAAAATGTTTGAACGCAGCGGAAGTTTTTTTGGAGTTTTTTCCTCCCCAGATTGTGTGTAATGAGAGGATAATCTCTTGTCTGTCTACTTCCTCGTCCTTGTATTTTTTGCGCTTCTTTAGGTGATCATGAACCAACTGGCCCAAATTGCTACCTTAATGCAGAGAGGATAATGCTTGTAAAGCAGTGAAGGCATCGAAGATTTTATGTATACGATCAGTCAACAACCCATCACATCTCCCTCTCTAATAAATTGTCTATAGCGGTTTCGAAGTGCTCTCAGTGATTTTATAATCATATTCGCGTCGAAGCGAACGCAAGTTACATATCACTGTTGAGAAAGCCCCATGCGCTCTACCGCTACACCGTGTGGAAGCAATATCCGCAAAACGTAATCGGTGTTAATTACGATGAGTTGAGGCTGTTTATGGCACCTGGACTAGACTTACAGCGATTGCGCAGATTAGTCAAAACAAAAATGTTGACGTCTAACTGAAAGGAATAAGTAACTTTTATCTCAATATTCAGCCCAAAAGGAAGGTGAGCAAAAGGAACCGATGGAGCCACCTCAGAAAAAACCGCGTCGTCACTGTCAAAGAAAAAATTTGAAGCGGTTAACTGATCGAAAGAGATTGTCTGCTATTTTCCGCCACCGCTGCTGTTTTCTTTTTGCCGTAGCTCAAGACGAAGCCAATCCGCATCCTATCCAGGTGATTATCCCGGCCGTTCCAAAATCAAGTCGCGGATCGTTTACTCGCGATGTCACGTGGTATTACCCGCTGACGTAGGAGACAGGTTACTCGGGTAAGATTTGGAACATAGCCTCTATGTGGTTACCATGATCAAAAGAGGTCGTCTGCTATTTTCCGCCGTCGCTGCTAGGTTTTCTTTTTGCCGTAGCCCAAGACGAAGCCAATCCGCGTAGAATCCAGGTGATTATCCCGGCCGTTCCAAAATAGAGTCGCAGATCGTTTACTCGCGATGTCACGTGGTATACCCGCTGACGTAGGAGACAGGTTACTCGGGTAAGATTTGGAACATAGCCGATTAGATCCAAAGACAGAACGGAGCTTGCTGCCGCTTCCCCTTGTCCGTCTTTTCAGCTGCAAGGGAAGAAACGGCGGGTATCGTGTAATAATCGCAGGTGCCGCTAGTGCGCAGCCATAGCAAGCCCGTTGTAGAGCCAGAGTATCGCGTTCCTTTTCCTTTCGCCGCCATCTCCGTATTGGCGGAGCAGTGGTCACGTGGGCAGAACTGGATCCAATCTTCGTGCGGGAAAGCGGCCTTCCTAAGCGCCGAGTTTCGGGGGAACATATTTTCCGCTTTGAGTTCGCAAAATATAGATCCTAGACTAAAATCGAACGAACCGAAATCTTCCTAAGTCATTGAAAATTATGTGTCAACTGGGTACAATACAATCCTGTTTTTTTTTTTTATAACGCGAGCGATGTTTTAGGACATTCTTTTCCAAGGAATGTGAAGCAGACGACACAGACGACGATCGCGTTGCTCGCGTCTGCGGCTCTCGCGGAGTGATACGCGATACGCGACCGGCACATCCGGTCATCTTGGCGAGTCGACGAGCTCTCGGTCCGAAAGCGAGGCGACGGCGTTTTCGTCAGCCGCTGCGTCGTTTACCGCAATGAATTTGGCATGCGCGTCGAAAGAGCCCCGTGAAAATGACAGGCTGTAGTGTTACGAAGTGCACAAATCGAGCGGACGGCGGCAAGAGCTTGTACCGGGTTCCGACGGCGAGACACGGGCTGTGTTCCAAATGTTACCCAAAAGAATCTGGGTTACTACGGCGGGTCGTGTCACGTGACAACACAGATTGAAAAGCGCTGAACGCGGGGAAGTTTTGGAACGCCAAGGCACCAAACCCTTAACCCGGAGTAAGATCGAGTGAATTTTGGAACACGGCCACGATGTGAGACGCCGCACTATTTTCCTTACGCAGCGCGCCACAGCACAGCACAGCACGCCGCCTCGCGTCTGCGCCTTCATGTCCCCTGCAAAAATCGACCGTGGCTTCCCGCAGTGCTTGGCTCCAGAATGGCACCATTGCGGTACTCTGCTCCGCAAGCGGAGCATATACAGTTACTCTAGCCCGTTGTACTCCGAAATGTGACGCCAAAAACGACGGGCGGCATCAGGCGACGTGGACTTCTCTATAAATGTATCTTACTTCTCCATGAGAAGTAAGATATATTTATGGAACAGTGGAATATTTTTGCCGAAAAACCACACGGTATTTGGATTGCTATGTAATAAGCATCATGAATATTGGCTTGAAGCAATTTAAAAAAAATAAGGAATACGAGAGTCATTCATAAAGTTTGTATTATCGGCACAAAAAAATTTAAAAAGCGGAACAAAACGGGCAACAACATGAGCGCTCGTCCCTCTAGTTTCCGCAGTGTACACATCACGTGCTATAGTAGCGCGGAACGCCGCTAGGGAGTCGAAACCAAAATGGCACCACCCGTCGGTGCCAAGCACATGCGTTGATCCGTTTTTTTTTTTTCATTTGAAGGGAAGCAAAGCCAAGGATACTCATTCCAATCTGGGAGCGTTGTTCTGGGACAACGCCCAAGTTTATGAAACTGTGGTTAAATGGCGCTGACGCTTCCAGTGTGGCCAAACAAGTAGAAAGCATTTTAAGGACGACGACAAAGTGATTGCTGAAGTGGAGCGATCCCTGAACACTCAAAACGAGAAGTTCTAAAACAAGGGCCTCCGGCATGTGGGCCATTGCTGGCAAAAGTGGGTAACCTTTGGTGGTGAACATGTAGAGAAAGTCTCAACTCCTACTCGAGTTTGATTGCTGAATCTCTATTTCTTCGTGACAATGATACAAACTTTATGAACGCCCTTTGTATAAGAGAATTTTAGTATTTTTGGTAGTTTTGTTACAAACTATCTCGTTGCTGCAGGTGACTAAAAATTCTTACAACCCTGCAAGTATACTGAAAAAAAAAAAAAAAAAAGAAGTTTCAGGCCGTACAACTAAATATCATGCAGAAAAACAACAAATTTGTGCAAAATTGTGTTTTGCCGTTTCAAGAGCAGTCAATGCTGCCTTGAGGTGGCCCAAAGAAAAATACGAAACATGGTGACTTTTACAGAGGAGTTCATTGCCTTTTGTTCTTGAAAGTTTAAATAAAATGATTTTGTTCTAAAAAGAAAAAAAAAAAAACAACATTTTGAAGTTGAGCTCTCGCGCCGCAACCTGGCAGTCGTTTCTTGCCCTCTTCTCTGCACAGCACGCCACCGTCGAGCCTGGCAAAGCGTGCGACGGTGTCACGGTGTGCGCACGCAGGTGGACAGCAGGACCTCGAGTTGTCGGGTACATCTTGGTGGGAAGAAGCTTTTTTCCACTCTTGTTGCTTTGTGGATCTTTGTATTTCGACTGTTTTGCGCGGCGGTGTCCTTCTGTGGTGTTCCACTGTCTTGATATCAGCAGACGCTTAGAGCTACAGGGTCAGAGCATGCAACTAGTAAGCTTGCTGTTTCTTACGTACACATCGCAATCACTCTCTATTGTCAACGTCAGGACACTATTTAAACAGCAACACAAAAGCCCCGTGAACGGGCAATCTCAAACGACGATGCGATGTGGTGTTAAAGGGGCCCTGCAAGGTCTTTTTTACTGGTTTTTAATCTGCACCGAACCTGAGCGCACCGAAAGTAGTAACTTAATGAAACTTTTCATTTCTCGAATTTCGCTTTATTCTAAAAGTTATAGGCAAAAGAAAATTACAAAAACAAGCAAAAAATAACCCCCTTCGTGACGTCCTTGGTTGCTTGAGTGGCCGTGAACTAGTGGAGAGTAGTGAGCTCAGCGAGCAGTCACGGCTGCCGCACTCCGTGTCGACGGCTCGAGAGGGCGCTACTAAAGCATGTTCTGGCTAGGCTGTATGGAGCGGTAACACCAGGCATTTTAAAGTTAAAAACGAGGCGATCGCATTGGGACGCACACTTTCATGCAAAGCGATTGACAACACTTAATCGAAAAACATGCATATGTACAATATTATTATTATCTCTTCTGGTGAAGGCTCAGCAACCGTTTCATTCGTTTTCGCGCACAAAACGGTGACTCCCAGAAAAAGCAAGAATGCAGCGTTATTGCCTTCATTTTAACAATGTACACTGAGGAGGTTGATTTTACACACACATGCAGGCTTGCGCTGATGACGCCTCAAAACCAAAACTCTCGTAGCGCGATTCGTGAGTGCGCCACGCTCGCTTCCAACCTCGTTGTCATGCCACTTTTGCAAGGAGTCACTAAAATTGCCAGTAAACACACAAAAACAACACCGATACAATTATCTTGTAGAATATCACCTTATTTAGTAATAACTATGTCAATATGCATTACATGTTGCATTTAAGTTAAGAAAAAAGAAACCGAAAACCATTTTTTCGCCAGAGAAAACGAAATATCAACGTTAAGTCTGGTAACAATGTATTTTTGCCGAATCCTTAGAAAAGTTCGGCACAAGTTCGGCTTTGCCAAATCCCAAGATTCGGCGCCAAACTTTTGATTCGGCAAAAGTTCGCCCCATCACTACTTTCTAGAATGCGCCGCCTTCTCCACCGCTTGGTGGCAGGTATGTTGACGGGTCATTTCTTGTTTCCATACTTTCTAAACTGCATTTGTTTCTTTTCTGATCTCAAATAGTGAACAAAAAAGTGAAAGCCGTTTACAACTCCCTGTAACGCCGAATTGGAGCGCAGCTCTTGAGGAGGAGGAGGGAAGGGGACTCAGGGGAGGGTATACCCCTCCTCCTCCTCCTCCCCTCATTCTTCAATCTCCTCAGGGGGTGCTCACGTGACCTCGGGGGGGGGGGGGGGGGGGGGGCTCGCGCGGTGCATTATGGGACATTTCCCATAATGCACCGTGCGGTTACGCCGACGGCGACGCCGCTCAAGCCGGAAACGGGCGCCTAAGAGCTGCGCTCTAAAACTACCTTTATAAAGAATTGAAACAGTTCGCGCCACTTATATTTTGTATTTCGACTAAGAAGAAGCTTTTAGCGGCTCTGACTAGTAGTAAGCCCACAACCAAAGACGTCACATATCGCGCGCTTTCGGCACCGCGGGTCGCCCCCGTAGGTGGAGAAGGTTTCCGCGCCGTCCGGTTAAAATATGACGCACTCATATTTAGTTATTCTATCCGTGCCCGCTGGCTTGCCCGAACCCCAAGAGACGTGGAAACCGCAAAAAAAGGTAGACGCTTAAATATGATTGCAGGGCCCCTTTAACGAATGCGCGCCGTTGGAGGCTCACGCTTCGTGTTTGTTTAAATCGGCTTTGAAGCGGCAAATTCTAGTGTCGCTGCATAGTTCCGCTTTGCTGATGCCGCCTGTCGATTAGGCATCGCTTTTCGGAGTGTGAGGAGCCGCCCTCGGATACAAAGGGCACAACGGGCCTGCTATGGCTACGCACTAGCGGCGCCTCCGATTATCAACACGATGCCCGCCGTTTCTTTCCTTGCAGCTGAAAAGACGGACAAGGGGAAGCGGCAGTAAACTCCGTTCTTTCTTTGGACCTAATCGTGTCAGCTATCGTCGCCGGTGGCGTGCTGTGTGGCAAAGAGGCGTTAAGAAGTGACGCCGGGTTAGTGGTGCGAGAGTTCAACTTCAAAAATTGTTTTCTTGCTTTAAACAAAAATTACTGTGATTAAACTTTCAGAATCAAAAGACAATCGATTGTTCTTCCAAACCCACCATATATTGTTTTACTTGGACCGCCTCAGGGTAAAATAAATAGCTGCTTATACGTCAAAAAGCACTTCTGGATTTTTTTTTACTGCAATATTTAATTGAGCGGTTTAAACATTTTTTTATAGATTATATACTTGCAAGGCAGGCGGTAAAAAGTTCTATTAAGTCCCCGGAGCGATTAGATATTTTTAATAAAATAACAAAACAAAAAATAAAAAAAAAAATGTTTAAAAAAAATATTTAAATTAAACAAAACTGCGCAAGCCCAACTACATTGCAAGTCTAAAGCCGAGCAGATTTAAGAAAAGAATATTGTTTGGTGTTTCATAAAAAAGCTGATTTCTCATCAATTATGGAGCGATACCTAGTTTCCATGCTATTTTTAAAAATTAAAACCGCGCTCAAGCCATTAAAAAAAAAAAAATTTTCGTCAAAAATATTTTGGGGCGTGGCGACGGACACTGCGACAAAAGGCCATGAATTTTTTTTTAGAAATCGAAGGTGGTCGAGCGTAACGTCTGGGACGTTTGACATGGAACCCTTCGTAAAATTTGCATGACACACGTCTCGATGCATGCCAGGGCCGCTTGATCGAGTGGCCGTGCCTTAGCAGAACCTGGAGGGTGAGAAAAACAACTTGGCGGCTAGTATCGTTCCCTTCGCTCGGTTTCAATGGGAATCTGTAGAAGTTCACTCTGGGGTTCTCCCGTTCTTGACAGTTGACGACGCAACAGTACCATCGACGGCGGCATTTCGAACGCATAGAGGCCGGGCTGCTGGCTCCCGGTTTCGACGTGCTTGGACGAAGGAAAAATTACTAGCTTGCGGCCAGTTCAGGTCCCCGGGGAAACGTTGTGCGGCGACTGGCTACGGGCGACATATTTTGAGTCGTGACCACGCGAACGCACAAATAACAGCAGCGTGCAAAGGTAAACAGCCGCCCGAACAGGTTTGTTATTGTACGGGGCCGCGGAAATTGTACTACTCAAATACTCTATTACCCGCCACCGGAGGGCGCCAGGATACGTTCAAAGCTTCAGCGCAGGAGGCCTATATGCGGAGAAGACCAGTGATGTACACTTACCACATAAAGCTTGCTTCCTGCAGTGGGCTTGAAATTATTTTGTTTTATGAGGGCAAGCCAAACACTCCTCCGCTTCATCTTGTCTAACGGGAAGCGGAAGAGTCTTTTGCCATTCTCCGACCTGCTTCGGCACCCGAAGGCAAGCAGGCATATGGGAGTCGCGAAATGCGGAATGTTAGGATGCGGTTCCCTGAACATATGTGCGTCATGGTGCTAAGTGAATGAGAAGCCACCCGGAGCGATGCTCCAGAATCTGGCTGGCAACAATATGGTGCCTCATGGCGATAAGCCAACATATTGTTTCGAAACAGTGATAACTAATGATAGTGACGGCAGAAGTGACTGCTGCCGTCCAATGGTGCCGCAGAAAATCAAAACATACACGGCTAGAGTGACGCTGTTGTCGGCAAAACATTAAAGAATGGGAATGCCGTCTGACACAGTATCCAGTGAAACTCATACCCAAGATTCCTACAGAAGCACGCTAAAACTACTTACGCCATCCATCGGCAGCGGTGGCGGGATGGCCCGTAACTCAATGGGACGAATATTGAATGTGTTAGACGAAGGACCACTGGTCCTTCGTCTTTTTGCGCTGTTTTATCCCATTCAATATGACCATCAACCAACTCGCCCAACTTTGCACCTTGTTGCAATGGGACGAACTAGATATTTTTTTTATTTTACGAAATTCTAAGCGGCGCATTATTTTGCTCTCAGCGAACTTTTTTAATAGATACACTTTTTGTTCATCGTGCTAAATTTAAAGGCTGTATGCCTAAAATAAATAGAGCCAACTGGCAACCGGAAAAAGAAAGAAAAAAAACATTTTTGAAACGCAGACATTTTTGAGTTCAAGCTCGATTTACGAACTAACCACTCCGTATCTCGAGTTGCTCTCTACGGTTCTATAAGCTCCAGTTCTTCAACTACATCTTGGTACTATTTTCTTCGCGATCCGTCAATTCTACAAAGTGCCCTGGTCATTAAAAAAACAAAAGGTGTGGCTCTCCAAATGAATTCAGGGCTGTTTAGAGCAGTAAAAAGCTGTTTCTCACACATGACAGTAAATGAATATTACCATAAATTGGACATGAGAGATGAGCATTATTCACTCTTGCCAACTATTTATTGCCAAAAACCGCCCAAAAAGGGGCGTGTCATCGACGTGCGTTGCTCTCAGGAACCTAGGGTTCAAGTCTCAGCGAACTCTCAGCACTAACAGAAGATTATAGAGCAGGTCTACTGCTATAATCCCAGAGAGCATTTTTATAATCGCGATTATTTTACGAGATATTGGAGCGTGAACATGGTCACATGGGCCAAAAACCGCCCAAAAAGGGCGTGTCATCAAACTTTCGGGCAAGCGCAGCGCTCTCAGTAGGGTTCAAGTCTCAGCGAACTCTCGGTAGTAACAGACTATAGATCGGGTTCCGCGTTTTCGGTTTTTATTTTTTCAAAATTCGGCATACTTTTTTCGGTGTTTATTTAAAAATTTAATTTTCAGCTTTTTTCGGTGTATATTTATGCCCACAAAAGTTTACCGTCTTTTTTTCGGTGAATATGAAATAAACACCAACGGACACCGGATCAGATGATCCTTGTAGCTCTGATATTTGTGATCACTCAAAGAATAACGGCACTGATACATTGAAAAACATATGGACACTTTTGGCAAATGTGTTCAACTGTAAAAGAAACAAGAAAAAAAAAAAAAAACAACAGAAGTACAGACAAGTCAGGTGAAGCCTATGCCCAAAAAACATGGAACTTCACCTTCTGTACATCAGGATTACGTGATATTATAGTAAACACACATGTACTTTCCCAGGTTCTCGTTGATCCGCACTCTTTCTTTCCTGTTAATATGACCCTGAGCTTCGAGAATAACACTGGACACTGGCAGGCTGAGGAGGTGAAGCACTGCCCGAGCCAAAATCGGCCAATCAACCAAATCTGACCGCCAAAAGAGACACGGCGCGACGTTTTGAAACCTGCAACATATTTTGTGTACTCGCAAACTCTGGCTGCAGAGCTTGCATGAAGTCAGTCTCCCTTACGAGTTTGAAAACACGCTCGTACATGGCGAAGTCATGGGGCATTTTGGACTTCACATTCCGATCGATGATGCGCACATTAAACCGTAACGTCGTGATGGCATCCGTGTATCCGATACATTCGGACACGTTTCGATAGACACCGTAGTTCCACTTTTTCGCCACGGCTCTGCGGTACGATTGGAAGGTCAAAGTGGCCTTTTTCGGTTAACACCGAATTTTAGAAAATGGATTCGACGTACTTTTATCGTTTTTTAAAACGCCGAACCTACAAACTGACGTTTTTCGGTTAAAACCGAATTTCCGAAAATAGATTTGGCATACTTTTATCGGTTTAAACCGAAAACTCAGAACCCTAATTATAGAGCAGGTCTACTACGCAGAAAGCACTTGAGCTTTCTGCGTCACACTGTTGGACGATGCCATGCCCCCACCCCGGCGGAGGACAAACACAAATCTCCAAACACAGCTAAGTGACTGGTGCACGACTGAAATTCTTATCGTTCTTGGCCAGCTTGGTTGCACCTTTGCATTAGCATCACAAAGAAAACATGTATGGGTGCATAAATGGCGTGCATACATGTAAAATGGGTCGTGGAAAAATTTTTGTACTTCTAGTAAATGCCGCTAAGAGGTAATCCCTGACGTTGATAACTTGCAAAAACATCCATCAGTTTTTCACCTCCGCGCAATGGTAGATGTAAAAAAAAAAAAAACAAGAAAAAGAAAAAAAAACAGCTTTCCCCTCCAACTCGTAATTAGAACAAGCGGCCACGTGATCCGACGCTAATTATATACCATCAGTGTTGATCATAGTCAGTTTGCTGGGGTTGGCAAAGCATCAGATATTGTTAGAGTTGGGTTATTATCATTGTTAATTGAACACGAGCCATTACCCGAATGTTTGGCAATGCTGATTGTCATGAAACTGAGCACTCGACTTGGGGTCATGAAAATTGTGTACATCACGGTGTCACGTGACTCTGCGCGAAGTCGTGATGTCATGTTACGTCATGGTGTCAACGTTTATAAATCGAGCAACATTCTCAATTTGAACCAACTTGATGCAGTTAGTCACATGGGCACATGACGCGACATTACTTGTTAGCAAGTCTTGACACCATGACATCACGTGACACATGGTTAATCATAGTGCCAATATAAAAGCGCCATGAAAACCCACAATTTCTCAGACATTGCCATTCTGTACATGACGATGTGATCAGTACATAGAAATACAGCTGCCAATTTTTTACTCCCAAATATTTACTACAGCAAAGCTGTTTATGGCTAGGGTTCCGTGGATTTTTCGTGTGTGTCAACAAGGTCAACAAAAACTTGGGTCCCGAATTTGATGCAAAATCGCTTCATTTTGTGCAAAAGCTTATACGTCTCATCACTGGATACGCATTTTCAGTAGATTAGTTATCAATAGGCACCATTTTCAAGATCAGTAGACTCTCAGGTAGATGATAAAGGTTTCTCAAGGATTTGCTGCTGTGCGACCCACGTCGGCCATGTCTGCGCTCGCACCGCCCTCTCTTTGTAGTCGTTCTAAGCGCTTGCACGCCTAGTTTCCTTTCCTTCCGCTCTCCCGGGGTGGCGGTTCCGTCGCGCGTGTCTAGTTTCCTCCAGCTCCTTGGGGCGGCGATAGTTCATACCTTTGTTCAAAATTTTGCGTCATGTCTGTGTCGTGTGCTAAACAGCTTTGCTGGTCATGCACCTTCACAGAGTGGAATGGCTAATGATTTCTTCTTTGTGATTCTACTAAGAAAAAGGAACAAAAGTGAAAGCCGTTTACAACTCCCTGTAACGCTGAATTGGAGCGCAGCTCTTGAGGTGGAGGGAAGGGTACTCAGGGGAGGGTATACCCCTCCTCCTCCCCTCATTCTTCAATCTCCTCCGGGGGGGGGGGGGGGGGGGGGGAGGGGGGCCGAGGTCACGTGACCCGGGGGGGGGGGGGGGGAGGGGGCTTGCGCGGTGCATTATGGGACATTTCCCATAATGCAGCTCGGGGGGAGGGGGGTCATGTGACCTCGAGGGGGGGGGGGGGGGTCACGTGACCCCAGGCGGGGGGGGGGGGGCTCGCGCGGTGCATTATGGGACATTTCCCATAATGCGCCGCGCGGTTACGCCGACGCCGCTCAAGCCGGAAACAGGCGCCTAAGAGCTGCGCTCTAAAAATACCTAGAACCGTTTTGAACCCTTTACCGTTATATTTTTTTCTGGTTCAGTTCCGACTTAGTTCAAAGGGCCCATGAAACGAATTTTGGGCTGGAATAAATCAATTTATATTGGGACTTTACTACTAGCACATCGTTCAGTGGGCCAAAAGATAAAAGGTAGAAAGTCAAAAGCCTGACTTTCGGTACGAAAATTTGAAAACACAGCGGACTATTTCGTACCTCCTACCCTTCGTAAGCCCCCTGCCTTTTCACAGTGATACATCCGCGGACCCCGCAGCGCGTCACGGGGCCCCCGCAGCGCGTCACTGCGCCCAAACGCACGTCACACGGCACCGGACCTCACTTAATCCCTTTACCCCTAAGCTGACATTGTGGTGGAAGCTACGCGCTTGTCGGACCAATCAGCCACCTCCCTTTCATCACCTGACCTCATTCTCTGCACGTGGGTATGCGCGAGAGAGCGTGATCACCTGGCAAAAGTGTGGCTGGCCCAACGAGCACGTAGCTTCCACAGCATTGTTAGCTTCGGGGTGAACGGGGTGGGGAAAGCAACTTTTGTCTGAATTTTCAGCGACGGCTAATCTTCTAGGGGGACAATGGCTGTGCCCGGGTACATAAACGAGATTCCGAGCGAGAGGGGACTCCCCCCTTTCCCTCTTCTTGAACTGTTTGGTAGAATGCGCGATTTATGAGTTGAGGAGGAAAGCTAAACAGGAAAAAGTTGGAAAAGCGTTTCATGACTCCTTTAAGATGGCTGCGAAGATTTCGGTTCAGTTCCAGTTCGGCTAAAAATAACAGTTCGGTTTCAGGTTCGGTTTGGTTCCAGTTCCACACCCTGATTCTGACCGACTGGATACCATTGCATCCGTGCTTGGGATCATACAATTCTGTGCTGACATATAAGTTAAGGCTTGTGTCCAAACACCGCGACGACCAAAAGCCCCGAGCTCTAACAATGGCTGGATACATTGACACATTACCAGAAATGATGAAAGACATGCATGCTGAAGTATATTTTGGGGAAATAATAGAGCAACTTACTGCTCATTCTGCTGGTATGCGGCAATGCTTCTCCGAAAATCTGCGCCATTATGCCTGTTGGTGCCACTGATTGTCGCCACTCGTAAGAAGGTCACAGAAGAGAATGGTGTTACCTTTTATTTGTTTTTGAAACCATATTAACCACTGAATATGTAAAACTATAAAATGACGAAAGTTAGATTTTATTGATGTTGGTGCTATGTACAGAATGAGAAAAGTGAAAAACAAGACAAGCTTGCAGCAATGAATGTGCAAAGAGAACTCGCTTAAAATGCGTAACGTGTCCTGATGTCCTCCAGTTTCTTGGAAACCTAAGGCAATAAGTGACAGATTTGTTAGTCAGGAGGCGCACTTGATTTATAACCGCAAACATTTAAGGAAGAAAATTTTACAGTACTTACTTCACTTGGATTTCTGTCAAGTTCTTCGGCGATACTCTTTTGCTTTGATGGGTCCAAAGAATTGAACTGCTCACAAAGGTCCCCATCAATTACATTCTAAAAGGAAGAGTGTAACTTGAAATTAGAATCCGATTCATAAACTTTCGACACAGATAAATAAAAAGGGTTGTTAATAAAATAAAATAATCTCCAAACCTTGACGGGGAAGTACGAAGACCTAAAGGACAAGTGATCCCGGCCACACAATGGTGGGTTTTCATATCGCATGTGCATCTCCAAGTGCTGGAAGAAGTCATGGTCCTGCAAGAAAACAGAAGTAGAGTCCAAAATCAGCCCATACTCCAAGTTCTCAGCCAAAAGTTTCAATTGTTCCCACACTTGCGTCTCACTACGACTGACCAAGACAAGATTGGTTTTTAAGCCTCTTGCGACGGTTACGACCGGCTGCGCAGCAATGCAGCCGGTCGTAAGCCATCGCAAGAAGCTTAAAAAACGGTCTTGTCTGAGTCGGTAGTAGTCAAGCGAAGGTGTGTGAACTGGCTTTAAGAATCGAGAATGCACAAAGTGATGTAGATTACTACTGCACATACTAATAGAGCCAAGGCATAGATAGAAGGATCTACATAACTACCAACTGTACCGTCTACCCAGTTTGTATGTTTCAACACTCTTATAATGAATTCCATTGGTCATTTTGGTGCGCACTGAGAGTGCTTTTTATAAAGTGCGCATCCATACTGGGCAATCCGAATAACACTGATGTCTTTCGCTCATCATTTTGGAGCATTGCTGACTCAAGATCTGCACTCAACCGCAATCAGACCCGCCTTACCGAAACCGGCGTACTGGGCCAGAAGTTAGTTCCTGGGACAGATGTGTCCTCCTATACTTCATTTCAGCTTAAGTCCAGAAGCAGCAAATGCTACGAGCAAATGGAACCAATGAAGCAACGTCGAAAGTGAAAGTCACATGGCCTTTTCTGTTTAATATTAGTTCAGCGACGATAGAACATATACAGAAACATGACGAACACCATGATGGTGCTCTTTTGACGCTGTTCGATTGGTCCCATCAGCTCATAACGTTGGCTGCGTCTGGACTTGAGGTGAAACGAAGTATAGTGCGCATTACATGCCGGTCATGTTTCTGCAATCTACTTACTGACAAACATGAAGTCTTGATGTCATCATGGTTAGTGAAAGTTCATTTGACGTGTTGCAATGACAAACCTAGATGTCCTACAAGACAAAACCCCTTACCCGTCCGGTCGTTGTAGCCACAGATACCAGGGGGCAGAAACACTTAATGGTTTTTCAGCCATTCACAGCCTCGAACATCACACACTTCCTATTTTGCATGTTCCTGGTATGTGTTTAAAGCAATTACCGATGCATGCTGTTTTGTAGAGGTGTGCATAAAGGATATAAATTTTTCATGTTTCCATGATCCGAGTGTGGCGAGTTAGTTAGTGCTAGTATTCTTGAAAGATTCCTTCATCTATCTAATCTGGAAATTACAGCTCACTGTTGCAGTATCAATACAAAACTGACATACTCAACTCCAGCAAAAGAAGGTAGAAAAATTTTTATTCTCCATACGATCGTGTAGTGCTCAAGCCTACATCGTCCCAGCACAGCACAACTCATCTCTCATTCAGGCTTGCGAGCCTCATCATGGGAAAATAAGAACAAGTAAAACTTGGGTCTATATATGTAAAAAATAAAAAAAAGAAGCTCCTGTCCATTGGTTAGTCACAGAAAGAAAATATGCAACATGTTTTTGATACACGGCAGAAACGGCCGAAAATAGCATAGAATCGGCACTGACTGTCCCACTACAGGACACCATGTTTGTCGTTCTCTCACCTGGGGACCAGGCCCCGTCACTTCCGAAGGAGGGGTCATCTACCATTGGTGGAGTCTGAAGAGCACTAGCTTCGCAAGGATCGTGTGCACTGCCACAGATTTAGGCCATCGATTCAAAACGACCAGTGGAATTCGCCATTAGTGATATGAGAGGAGGCTCCTTGGAGTTTGCAGGCCCTCGTTCAGTTAAAAATATGCTGCGTTCATCGGCTAGACTGTTCTGACACAATAAAATTATTTAAAAGCACCGGACTATGATTATTTTTATTGAAACAAGCTCTTCCTGTGCCCCTTTTGCATTTGAAGCTGAAAGGCATTAAGATGATAATATGAATGGATGATGATGCATACCTCATGAGCAGTGAAAGGGACCAAGACACCGACGGTGCCAGAAAGTGTGACATAGACCAAGGATTCCGACCCACCGGGGATCAGAGTGGCCTTCTGGAGGGACAGCACAGTCTCCCCTATGTGGAAGTTGGAAATCACATCTGCCTGCAACAGCAATCATCATGTTCATTTGATAGAACAGAACAATGTGAAAACAAATCACATCCTCAACATCTAATGTCGTTCTAGTTTAGCCGGGCGACCATACCTTTTGTGATGAGCCACCCAGCCATCCACGATCCCAGAGGGACTTGATTCCAGTGGGGTCCTCGTCGACATCGTCACTAATGCTACTGGGAAGCCGAATCTGCAATACCACATTGTTATCAATTATGGCAAAAGCCCCATAGCTCAAACCCCAAAGAAAAGCGAGACAAATGAAAATATGAGAGAAATGGCTATATTAAATGCCTGGAATGTCTGGAACGCCCACAGCAAGCAGCTCTATTTGGCTAATATAAAATCAGGGATCCCCTGTCGCTGGTTCTTGTGCACCCAAATCGCCTTTGCAACCATGATGTGACTGAAGGGCTGTCTCAAATTCCCTTGAAAAAATACCAAGCATAATTAAAGTTTGCAATATCTGCAATCAGCATGAGCAGTTTAGTGGTTCGTCATCGTTTGTTTTGTTGAACCACGAAGAATGTGCTGCTTAGTTCTGGGTTCCGAGTCCATGAAATGTGAGCAGGAATCGAAATCCAAGGTAAACTGAGAAGCGTGGGCTGCCACCTTCCTGAGGTGTGTGTGATGAGCTTGTGTGGTGAGCAGTTCTCTTGCAGTGTTCAGTTTAAATGTGTTTTAAAAAAATAAAAATGGCTTTTGAAACTTTTAAAATGCACTGAACCCCTTTGTGCTCTTTTGTTTTTCTTCAAAAGACATATTTAGTGGTTTCTTTCGTTTTTGTTTATCAAAAGGGATAGCACTAAGAATAAGTCAATGCACAGCATTTGTTTTTAATTATCTAAAGGGAGCACATACAGTGCATGCAACCTGTTCAGATTGAGGAGGTATTGAAGGGAAATACTGAGGGCAAAAACCAGAGGTACTTTACAGAACTTCTGCTTTGGATGATGAGTTCTCATCCTCCTATTTCAATTCTAAGAAGCATTTGAAAGTCTGGATGGAGCAATCCACATGCTGCCTCCTCCAGCCTATCTTAAAAGAGGACACTACCCAAAAAGGTCAACTTTCGAACCTTTGGCTTAATATGAATTAAATTTACAGTATATACCGGCAGTTGCAAGGCAGAATGCAAAGTAAAGTTTCATCTGTGTAGATGAATTCTGAAAAAAAATTATAGTTGTTTTTATCAGGTTACACTGACATTGTTAGGGAAACTATCGTTTGAAAACTAATGTAATACCCAACATTTTTTTTTCCACTAGATACATAGCAAAATGCCAGGAGAGTGCAACTGTGAAAACAAAGTTTCCAAAACACAATTTATTTTATGCTAGCATTGCCCGTAAAATTCAGATAAATTTCTTGCCTTGTATCTTAGTGACAAAATCTTAACCTCTCTTATAAAAGACATCCACAAAGTAAAAAAACAATGCCACAGCTGCATCGCCCATTAAATTCCACTTAAAGGGGCCCTGCAACAAGTTTTTTTTTTTTTTTTTAATTTGCACCTAGGGTGCCTCAATGTCCTTCTGTTTAGGGTGATGCCACCCTTTGTAGTACCCGATGCCGACAGCATGCGCTCACGGGGAAAATACAAAGAAATCGACGAAAACAAAATGTCGCCATAGCACAGTCAGCGCCATAAACGCGTGCAGGGACACGCTCTTTCACGCGCTTCTGAAGAAAAAAAGAAAAATAAATTTGTGGGACAAAATGGCGAGATGCCACCACCCTAAGCAAAGTGCACATGAAGGCACCCTATTTGCACCTAACCTGAGCGCACTGAACGTAGCAACTTAGCGAACTTTTTAGTTTCTCGAAATTTGCTTTATTTTAGGTTATAGGCATATTAAAATTACAAAAAAGAAGCAAAAAATAACCTCCTTCATAACGTCCTTGGTCCTCTATCCCCCCTTTTCCCGTGCGGGAGGATTCCCCTTGCTGCGGTGACTGAGGAATGTGGGGAGGGAGGGGAAGACGGGGAAAGGAGGTGGGGCCGAGAAGAGAAGCTGCCCGGGAACGGGGCAGCTCTCTCTCCTCGGCTGACGTCAGGACCAAAAACGTCAAGATTTCGTCGAATGCCTTGTGCGTTCGACACCACGGGGCGCCCCCGTAGGAGCAGGAGGTTTCCGCGTTGTCCGGTTAAAATATGACGCACTAATATTTAGTTACTCTCTCCGTGCCCGCTGGCTTGCCCAAACCACAAGACGTGGAAACTGCGAAAAAGGTATGACGCTTAAATAGGATTGTAGGGCCCCTTTAAGAAAAACAATGAGTGAGCCTTTCTTTTGTCCCATTGCCAAACGATAGTTTTCCTAAAGTGAAATTTATGGCAAAAAGCGGAACGGAGGGAACAAGTGTTCAAAGTGCCCCAACCTCTACCTTTTTTATCTTACCTCTCTACCTTTTCTTTAGCATCGGTGGTCCGAAAATAATTTATAAATAACTATGCCGTGTAAACAAATGAGACCTTCTGTGAATACTCTCTAGATGTCGATGTATCTAAATATGGCATTTTTCCAATTCAACTTTTTTTGCAAAAATTTTTTTTTCTTCTGAGTAGTGCTGAGTGTTGAATTTGGAAATTATAAATAGCCCCAGCAAAGCAAAACATCTCCCTGGGTGCAGAGAGCAGGCAGCTTCGCGTTTAGGCAAGAACTTTCCGATGTATAATCACTGCCCTACAGCCCTACATGTACGGTGGCGACCATGCGAGACGCTTTGGCGCCGCCGCACATGTATTCGCGTCTCCAGCTCGACGCTCGCCCTCCCGCGGCGGAAACGGGAAGCGCTCTAGTGAGGATCCCCCGATTCTCCTGCTCAGCGGGCACGCGTCGGAACTGCTCGCGATCATGGCTCGCAAAATGTCATTTCCGAATGCAAACAACACTCTTCACTGCCCCAACGTGGGGCTGCAGCCGGTATGGGATTGTACCTTATTAGAGTTTTAGTATTGCCTATAGAAGCAAACGCAAGCGGTGTGCGTTTGCGTTAGAGTTGCGCGCCCCACGTTGTGCGTGCGCCTCATCGCCATGCGCCATTTAGGACCGCAATTTCGGGCTCCGCGCACGCGCAGTGTGGAACACGTAAAGCTAACGCAAACACACAGCGCTTGCATTCGCTCGTATACGCAATACTAAAACTGACTACTGTTTCACCGGCTTCCAACGCCAACGAAACGTGCTGCAATGAGCAGACGTGCAAGCAGGTAGGCGTTCCTTCGAACTGGAAAGGCTGAGATTGGCAAAATGACGGCGAGCAAATACAAAAGTAAACAAATGTTTAAAAAAAGTAATAATTATTTTTTTTCTTTCTAGTGGGGGGAGGATTTGGTTTGGAAGGATATTGTCGGTGACTTCGGAAGTTTTGCCGATTGTCAGAAGTCGCTACTTAGATAGCACCCTCAAATTATCAAATTTTACATGAATTTACATGAATTCGGATCCATCAGCATTCCCTTTGGGCCAGAAGTTCTAATGTTAATGTTGCCAACAGAAACTGCGAGACAGCTAATTTTGACGAGGCTCGTTTATAACTTAGTTTGGGTGCACCTTGGTGCTATTTCGTGCTTATTTATACTTTTGTACCAGTGTGGCGCATGAAAAGTCATTAGGTGCACAATGGCACAATTGGCACAGCAGTTTCATCCCCGAATGCCATAATATTGGCAGAGGGATACAACAACTATTTTTATTTTATTTTAAAGGAAATAAAGAAATCTCACATAAGAGGTTGTTAGTTAAGGACCCTAAAATGATAGCGGGTTTGAATTCAACTATACATTGCATATTCTGCAGTGGGACACAAAAAAGTGGCACTCGGCATGGAAAACGACGTGACTTTTCTTAGGCCTTGCATAATGTCACCATCTGAAAGCGGACTACAGACCCCGGCATGTTTGTTGACATCAGTATATTCAATGAATAGAACATCTCATAGGACTGGGTAATGCCTCAATCCAAACTTTGTGGGCCGTTTGCGCGATGCGGCCGCGCTCGCTTCCGCAACTTCCGTGGGAACGGCGCCATGATGCGCTCGCCCGCAGTGATGCTGGCTTGGCTTGGCCACTAAATTGGCTTGGCCGCCTGGCGACTTGTTTGCATGCCGCACTTCTAGTTTGGGCAGGTCGTCCAGGATAGAGCCGTGCGTGCGTCCAGTTGACCTTTTGGATACTGATAAAAAACCGATTCACCAGTTAACAAAATTGATTGTGATTTAAGCCTTAATTGATTAATTGGAAGGTTAATCAATCAATTTCCCAGCCCTAGAATTAACTGGTTCTTAGTTATTGAATTCACAGCTTCAACAATTCAATGTTTCAGACTTTGGAGAGTAGCAGGCATAAGTGGGCAAACTTTTAAAAACTTGGAACCTTCCCTTATTTACTGATGTGCGGAATGTGCTTTCGTCTTTTACAGTTTGTTCGAAATAAAAATTTGAAGTCTGTCCTTCTTTATGCACAGCCCTGTATTATGAAAAGATGGAATTACCGCTAAGCAGAGTGTAGCGAAATCGAAAAACATTTCACGGTCATTTTACCCTTAAAATGAAGAGAGGCAAAAGCTTCGAGCGAGCTATGCCAATCAGGTGCCAAAAACACACCAGCAAACCAGGCTTTTCCTGTACTTCTAAGCGAACGTTCCTTTGCTTCAGTCCATCTCTGGGTGAAGCGCAGTGCAGATTTACATGCAAATGCATAGAATCACTCACGATAGAGACGTTTCCAAACTTGTCGGCACCGGCGACTGTCTCATAGTCGAGCATGCAGGAGGCAGTGATCCAGCGGGGCACTGAATCGTCGGCAAAGATGACCAGTTGGTTTTCCTGTCGCTTGTAGCGCAGAAAGAAGAAGCTCTCCTGCACGTCGCTCACCACTACCCGGTTGCCCATTGCTTGGATGCTCACTATGGCATTGGGGATGTACTGCAATGACAAGAAGAATAAAACCATGATCACACTTTCAAAGTTAGAAATGCAGAGTTGGGACGTATTACAAATACCGGCCTTGTCAGACATAAATCTGCGAGTGAATACGCAGCGAGGAAGTTTGTTAGAAGGAACTAAAAAATTGACCGCATCTCCACGTGGTGAATGATGTTGCTTGGGGCAAAGCTCTGGTGGTGCTTGTCTGCGTAGACGCCGAGCCGCAGCATGCAGAGCCTTTTCATTCATGTCAGTAGGAGAATGTGTGGTTTTCTTCTTTTTCTTTTTTTAGGCAGACAGATGGGATGGCATCTCAGAGCCCCCTACTCTTTTTTTTCTTATTTTTCTTTGAGCCTTTTCATTCATGTCAGTAGGAGAATGTGTGGTTTTCTTCTTTTTCTTTTTTAAGCAGACAGATGGGATGGCATCTCAGAGCCCCCTACTCTTTTTCAGGGGTGGAACTCATGAAATGTACTTGGGAGCAGCCACGGGAGCAGCTGAAACTGCTGTTTCGGAGCAGATTGGGAGCAGCTAAAACTACATTCTGGAGCAGGCTAGGAGCAGCTCAAATCAGTTTTCAGTGCACTTCAGCTTGTGCCTTAGACGAGCACGGAAGCAATTTCAATTGTGCTTAGCAGCACAGATGAGCATGAGTGGTTAGGAACCTATGTAGATGGGATAACAGTGTAACAGGTGCAAAAACTTGGCCTTAGTGAGAACCAAAAAGCAAGTACCATATGTTTCTGAAGATAGTGTCCTTGATATTTTCTGAGTGGCTTTCAGCTGCTCAAAATGCAAACCAGCACTGTTTATAGCACGACCCACACGTGCTCGACATAGTAATTATATGTGCGAACCACGTGACGTGCGTAAGCAACGGACGTGCAGTTGCGCGGAGGAACAGGGCAACAAATTTTGAGTTTATCCTATTGTACAACTCAATATCGAAGCATCAGACTACGATTAACGGAGTTATCATATTCGAAGCGATGAGCCAGAGCAAGATTAAAGTACGCCGAGCAGATCTACCACTCGCGTGAGAGCTGCTGGCCGGCAAGGATTCGGATCGGACAGCGTTTCAGTTCAATCAAATCACGATTTATCTTGCAGGAATGCGGTTCTAACTTCTAACGATGAAGCGCTAAAAGGAATCTTTCGCTAATGTGTTTTCAACTGGCTGACGTCCGGAACCCGGGCCGCAGACCCTCAGGCTGACCTCACCTCGGCCGACTTGCTCAACCGCTTATGGTTGAAGAATAACAATCCATTCGCAGGTGATGTAGCACTTGGAATCCGACCCCCGAATTTTTTTGCGTGCTTCCGACTCGGGATACACAGGAAAAATAAACGGAACAAAAAATGGCAAGACGGACCAAGCTAAACGCGCTCATTGTTGCCAATCGAGTCGATAAAAACCGAAACCAAGACAAAATAGAATTATTTTGGCACACGGTGTGCGATTTGGAGCACAATGGCGCGAAGTATTGGCTGTGGCGCAGTTTCCGCAAAATGGTGCAGGATGGCGCAGACAAATGCGTCTGGCGCAAAATGGCGCAAATGGCGCAGCCGTTCCACCCCTGTTTTTTTTCTTCTTTTTCTTTGAGCCTTTTCATTCATGTCAGTGGTTTTCTTCTTTTAAGCAGACAGATGGGATGGCATCTCAGAACCCCCTACTTTTTTTTCTTCTTTTTCTTTTTTTATACTTTTTTTCTTTTTTTTTTTTTCCAATTTTTTTTTTGCCCTACACAAGCACGTGATCTCACGAGCAGAAGCACGAGCAAACGACGCCGGGCCTACGGCGGACGGCGGACGGACATGGCTAGCCCCTAAGGAGCTTCGCCCCTAAAAACATGCAGTAACGAGCATTCCTTTGTGGTTGGTCTATAAAGACACGCTACAAAGTTGGTTCGCGCCAGCGGTGAGAGAATCTGAACGTTCGCTGCCGACTCTGGGAAACGCACGCCTCACCTTATTCTCACACTTGCGCAGGAGCTTCTTGCGGCCCAGGTCGTAGAGACGCAGGCACTTTCCGACGCCGGCAAGCAGGCGGCCCTGGAAGGGGCACAGCGCCGTGGGGGCCTCCTCGACGGGTGTCGCGTGCACCAGCTCCAGCTGAGTGGGGCCAGCCATGGGCTCCTCCGGGTTGGGTGCCAGCCGATACGTCAGCAGCAGGCCACCGCCCCGGCACACGCGCGGGTTCAGTTGCATCTCCCGGGCGGCCCCCACCACCACGAACTGCTCGTCTGGGTGTGAGGTGAAGCGCACCAGTGCCACACTCAGTGCCGCCTCATTCTGCTCCAGGGCAACCTGTACAGCCACAAACACCGGCAGTCAGATGCCAGTCAGCAGCCCAGGTCACCAAACTCTGACACTAACAACTATCTTAGACACCCAAGAAAACCGTTTCGAGAGAAAGCTTTTGAAACATTCCACATGCTGCTTTGAGGTGAACCGTGCCTTTCGTCACCACAGTGGCACACTACAATGAGCAAGCTTTTGCGATTACTGTGGGTTCTCTGCCGTTCCTCCTTTGTCAATAATGTTGATACGGCCTATATTTTGCCCAATTGACCCTTTGACGGACAAGTTATTTTTCCCAAAAGATGTTTTCCAGCAGTCGAGTTTTGCTTCCAAAGGAATAGTTTAAAGAAAGGTCCCATTCACTTTATTATTCCTTATTAGGGGCGAAGCTCCTTAGGGGCTAGCCATGTCCGTATGTCCGGCGTCCGGTGCTCGTGCTCCTGCTCGTGAACTCACATGCTCACGTGCTCACGAGCACGTGCTCGTGTAGGGCAAAAAAAGAATGATGAAAAAAGGTTGCAAAAACAAAATTATGTAAAATGATAAAAGAAAAATGATGCAAAAAATATGTTTGTGCAGTGAACAGGATTCGAACCTGTGCGGGGAGACCCGAATGGATTTCTAGTCCATCACCTTAACCACTCGGCCACGACTGCGGGACGAGTAGGGGGCTCTGAGATGTGGTAGTAACTCAAGAACTGGGGATGTCATGGATGAAACGTTGCATGTAGCCGCTCAACGTCTATACAGGAGAGGGCGCTGCGGTCAAATGCGTATATAATCGCGTTAAACTTTGCATGCATTGGCTCAACGTTTATAGACGAGAGGGCGCTGCGGTCAAATGCTCAAATGCGTATATAACCACGTTCCATACCACACATTCTCTTTCTGACATGGATGAAAACGAACGAAAGGCTCGGCATGCTGCGGCTCAGCGTCTACGCAGACAAGCACCACCGGAGCTTCGCCCCAATCAACATCATTCACCACGTGGAGATGCGGTCAATTTTTTATCAAGTGGGAGCACAAACAGTGCTTGCAAGCTGTTCAGGTTTAGAAGCATCAAATGGAAATATTGAATGTAAAAAGTTGTCACATTTTTTCTATTCGGTTTCATTTTGACGCATCCGCTTCCACAACATTCCGGCAGTTTCAGATTCCAAACTGGAGGTTCTTTAGGGAGCTTCTCTATCTGATAAGCTCCTCAACCTCTGAATTTAATTCTGAGAAGTGTTTAAAGTCTGAATCGGGTCGATGCTCCAATTGCCACTACCCCCAGAGCAGCCGACACGAGGAGTAGCCATCTCACGCGTATCACGTAAGCGGAGCGTACGTGATACATGTACATGTACACGTGACGAGACAAACAGTGGGAGGATTTCTGGAGCACAACGAGCACATACCACGTGCCAGCAAAGCGTCATACCGCGTTCCACACGGCGGCATGTGCTTCCAGAACACCTCTGATTGGATACATTTCGTTTCTGGTGCATTAATGAGAGAGATAGGAAACGCCAGAAAGCCAAGGTGGAATGGTGTAGTGGTCAGCACACCCGACCGGACTTTGGGAGGCCCAGACTTCAAATCCTGGCTCCGCCATTTACTTTGGCTTTCGGCGGGTTCGTAAAACTTTGATTCTTTGATTCATTGGACTAAGTACAATTCACTCATCTGCATATGTTCGTTATATTTCAAAACTATAAATAGTCCCAGCAAATTGAAACATTGAGCGAATGTAACGTTTAGAGTTTGCCAAAGACATAGCTGAATGGCTTGAATATTTTCTTGTTAACCGTCCTCAGTTCATTTCAGCTAACAGTCTCCCATCTCCCCCAAGTGGCGTCCACTCTGGTGTGTCCCAAGGCTCTGTGCTTGGACCTCTCCTTTTTCTTATCTACATTAATGACCCCTCTTCTTGTGTTTCTTCCCCCCACATTCATTTGTTTGCAGATGACTGTGTAGTTTTACGGGAAATTTGATGTGATAACGATATAACCACTCTTCAATCTGATCTTAACGCCATCTCTGTATGGTGCAAAAGATGGTGAAAGGAACTAAACATTAGCAAATGTAAACTTAAGCGGGTCTCTAGAAAAAATAATAACTTACCCGTTTACTCTCTTAATAATGTGCCTTTAGGCGCCGTATCGTCTTGGTGTTCACATTTCACCTAACCTTACTTGAGTTCACACCTCGTACGTTAATAATGCTAACGTTGGGATATCTTCCACCCGACTTTGCAAAAGCACCTTCATCTCTAAAGCTCCTGCTATACAAGGTCCCAATTCGCTCTAAACTCTAATATGCCGTTTCAGTTTGGGATCCCACCTATGAAAACTTGATACACTCACTTGAAATGATTCAAAATAATTCTGTTTGTTTCATATTGTCTAACTATAATACAACTGCAAGCATCAATACAATGAAATCTAACCTTGATCTGCCATCCCTAGCATCTCGTCGCAAAACCTCTCGTCTCTGCCTCTTTCACTAACTGTTTCTTCATCCATTCTTGCGTGCCAAACATATTTTACCCCCCCAATACATCTCATCTCGATTAGGACATGTTCATAAAGTCGGGATTTCATCGTGTAGAACTAATGCTTTTTTTCAGTCATTCTTTCCCCGCACATCAGTGGAGTGGAATGGCCTTCCTGCCCCAACAGCAACAATCAAGGACCACCAGCAGTTCAAGAGCGCCATAGCTAATATTGTACAACTAGGAGTCAATTTACTGTACAAATAATCACTGCATTTTGCTGCCCTGAGGGTATATGAAATAAATAAATTAATTAATAGCATTACCTCCTGCGGTGCGCGCAGTTTTGTGTTTAGGTATGCCCTTTCAAATGTGTAATTTCCGCCACACATGTACGGCGGTGACCGTCAAAAGGTTAAGATACATACAACAAAAAAAAAAGCATACAAGTCGCAACATTGCACAGAGACACACCGACGAAAATTTGGGAAAAAAAGACAGCGACTTAAACATGGAAAATATAATATAAATAGGTTTGTTAGTGCAACGTGAGTGGTACTTTTACATTACTGGTGCTTGTTTTTAGACTAATATCCTTTTGTTAATTTTTATTCCTTTTTCATAGCTTCAGTGTAACTTTTTAAGGTGCTCCTGGTAAAGTAAAATTACTGCCTGACCCTGACAGGTTTACTAGAAACATTGCCGGCTTGCAAGAACAGCGTCTCAGCTGACACTGGGTGAAAGAAAGCACTGCAAAGGCTGGAGCGCGCGAGCGTTTTGAGACGCAGTTTGAGTCCCGCTCAGGTCGTGCGCTGGCTTTGGCAGTGCTTTCTTTCCCCCAGTCTCAGCTGAGATGCTGTTTCTAGCAAGTCGGCCCCAGGTTCTTAGTGTCCCCACAAATTCGAACCTAACAACCCAACCTTTTCCAATATTACATGCACAGTTTGCTCCAGGTATGCGCAAAAAAGTTATGAGCACAAACTGACCAAATGCTTCAAACTTTGAATATACTGACCTCCTGCACTGTGAGTTCATGCTTAAAAATTAAGGATTTCAAGCATGAAGTAATGATTGACTGTTCTGCTTTGATCATCCAAGTTCTATAATAAATGTGTAACTAACCATATCGCACAATGTACACTCCTGTTGGAGTATTAACGAGTGCCAAAATTTACCACCTAGATTACTGCCCTACATGAGAACTTTCCTTAATACTTACAGTTTTTATGACAACTATTCTAAGAAAAAAAAAAAAAAGTGACAGCTCGTTTGCACAAAGTGTTGCACTGTGTACGATACAAGAAACCTGAGACAGCTTGTCAGTGACTTTCTCAATGCAGAGCATGCATATTTCCAATTGAGCTTGTAAAAGAGCCCCCTTCTATCAGGAAGGATCTGTGGCCATGTTTCAGCACCTCTGGTTTGGTAAGCCCCACCGAGTATGGCAAAGAACTCACCTTGCAGAGCGACTGGCCATCCGATGGATTCAGCACCCGGATCACAGAAGCCCACATGCCAGAGCCAGCCTTTGGGGCGCCAAACACAGCTTCAGGAAGGGTTTCACTCAGGAAAGCTGCAGCCATCTCCGCTGCAAGCTCCTGTTCGCCCTCGCCTGCTGCTTCCACCATTTCCTGATGCGTACACAATAGACATTGTTTGATTCCGGCAAACACCGTCCTCCGAACACGAGCAATCTTTAAAACAGAGATGCAATTAAGGGAGGATAAGGGTTTATAAAATTGCAGAAAGAACAAAATTGTAGAGTTTTCAGAAATTATAATTTTGAAGTCTTCACTGACCAAACTCACAAGATATAATTTCTGAATTTAATATCAAGCTAATCTAAAAATTGTAGAGCCCTTTCACTTCACGTGAAGATGGAGGACCAGCGAAGCTTTTATCTTTACGACGTCTAGGATGATGCCTAGAGGACGACGTCTAGGACGACCTCAAGGACGACTTCTTGGACGACCTCAAGGACGACGCCTAGAGGACGATGTCTAGGACGACCTCAAGGACAACCTCAAGGACGACGCCTCGAGGACGACCTCAAGGACGACTTCTTGGACAACCTCAAGGACGACGCTTAGAGGACTACATCTAGGATGACCTTGAGGACGAAGTCTAGGACCTCAAGAAAGACTTCTAGGACGACCTCTCGGACGATGCCTAGAGGGCGACCTCAAGGACGACGCCTAGGACGACTTTAGGGACGATGTCTAGGGTTACCTCAAGGACGTCTAGGACGACCTCAAGGATGACTTCTAGGACAACCTCGAGGACGACGCCTAGAGAAATTCAGCCTCTCCACTCTGGTGAAGATGGAAGACCAGCAAAACTGTACTGGCTTGAGTTTTGAGTCGACTAGCCGCCTGTCCGTGGACACGAACGATAGTGGGGAAACTAGCCCTTAACAGCTTCACTGTAAAACAGCAAATTGGAAGTCTCAGGGAGACTGATGTCACGCATAGGAGAAACTTTAAGGGCGATTTTCTCAGCTATCTTTTCTGTCATATTCCATTCCCTTACAGAGGTTTTGACAATGTTCTCAAATAGATTTTAGTAAGCTTGCATTGTTGCTTTGTGTATTAACTGAACTATATCCTAAAGCAGTGGTTCTCAAATGGGGGTCCACAGACCCTTTGGGGTCCCTGAAGGCCCTCTGGGGTCCCCAAAGCCCTCAACTGTTAGTCAAACCGAGCTATAAAACGTTTTGTTTTATTGATGCTGTCTGTCCCACAAAGCTAAATAGACTAAACCATGTGCACTGAGTGAGTAAGGTTCATTACTCCCCGTTTCAGAGCTTCAAAGCACATTTGCACGGATTTAGTTTTCTTCATTTAACCTTTTGTCATCCCCCCCCCCCCCCCAAAGTAAATAGGGTCCCCTATTAATAGTTATTAGTAACTATGCATCAGGTGTTAACTTTCAACCTTACTGAAGTCATTTTTGATCTTCCCAAAACAGACAACATGCCCTTTAATAGTCAAAGAGTAACTGGAAACAGATAAAATGTCCTTTAATGGTCTTACAAAAGTAACTGGAATGAATTTCTGGAGGGCGGGGCACTCGCAGTGGCATCGTCTGCTTAAGTTCTAGCAGCATGTTGCGAATTTTTTCTCTAAGCGCTTCAAAATCATTCCTTGCTTTTTGCAATGTCTGATTTAAAGGACCTTCCACATTCACAAAATGATTTCCTTTCAAGACTTTTTTCATACGGGCAAACAGAAGAGACACACACAGGGTGAGGTCCAATGAATATGGGGAAAGGGGGGATAAGCGGTGCCATGCCATTTTTGTTCAAATATTGTTGCACTGACAGGGCAGTGTATCCTGGGGCATTGTGATGGAACCACCACTCTCCCACTCCCCTGAAATCAGGTCGTTTTTGCCTCACTGAGTTGTGCAAGCGCCGCAAAATTCCCAGGTAAAACACATGATTAAAAGTTTCACCAGGAGGAATAAACTCTGAGTGAACAATGCCCGAATTTTTCGATGTTTTCATCAGTTGAGGGTCGCCGTGAACAAGGTTGGTCATCGATCAATAATTTACCGACTTTAAAGCGAGAAAACCACTCGTAGACCTGCGATTTCTTAATAGCCTCTTCTTTTTAAGCTGTCTGAAGCATTACAAGAGTTTCTGCCGCTGTCTTTCATAAAATAAAACAGTTTCACGCCCGCACGCTGTTCCTTAAAAACAGACACTGCAACAAAAATGAGGAATGATTTTAAAGCGCTTGGGGAAACAATTGACAACATGGCGCTAGCCCTTTAGCAGACATCGGTCGGAAAACTGACTGGGAAAGGGTGCCGCTAAGCACAGCTAGCGGCGGAAGCTGGTACTACGAATGGCCAGCTCACCAGAAATTCATTTCGGTTACTTTTGGGTCACCCCTCGTAGTACACATAACTTACAACACGTTCAATACACTACAACAAAAATATGTACAAACTATGGAAATCAAAGTCTATCGCACCAAACTACTAAACAAAATTCACAAATTTTTGATAGTATTAAAGAAAGAAAAAAAAAAAAAAAAACGGAGTTCCATAGCTCCTTTTAAAATCAGAATAAAAGTTTATATTTTGAACTTGAATGTGATTGATACAAGTGTATAGCCTTCTTTGTTTTTTTTTTTTTTTGTTTTTTTCCTTCTTTAGTGAACCCGAGCCGACATCCCCAGCAGCCTGAGCGCGACGAGGGGGTCTGGGGTGAGGGCAAGAGGGGAGGAGGAAAGCGCCGGACGGGCCAAGAGTCGAGACTGGAGAACGAGGAAGAAGAATTCGGAGAATCGGGGGAGAAAAGATTGGTCACAAGGATGGAACTTCTGTGCAGCTATTCGCATAGTATGCAAGGACATCGCGGCGGCAGAACGACGACCCTGTCTCATCTCAGGGGAAGCTCTCCCATCGCTCCAAGCGATTATACTATCCCTTCAAACAACTTCAGCCTTGGTGAACAATGTAGCCTGCACACTCACGTGTCCAGCAGCTGCCAAGCATAAAGGCCGACATGTGCCAAATTCTTGTCCTCTGATGGACATTTTGGGGAGGGTCACGCTAATCCGGCCTGGATGCGTCCCGTCAATAGCACTCCATTTATTGTCAATGTTTTACCTCACAATAAGTACCAGCAAGTATGTTCCAGAACGTATCAAGCCGGCCATGTCGCGTCGGCGCAGGAGGTCCCTCGTGTCTGCCGTATTACCGCAGAGGGTCATTCTTCTGCTTTGCCAACAGCTGGAACGCATACTTTGTCACGTAGAGGCTCCTCTGGACACATTCACCATTCGAATGCACCGATAGATTTAGAAAAATCACAAGCCTCGGCGCCCGACTACTTCCGCAAGCGACGGAGTAAGCGAGAATCGAGATGGACCTTTTATGATGTAGTGGTGCGTCACGCGTAACTAGCCAATGGCGTGCCGCTGCGGTGATCGCTTCTGTTTTCTTCGCTTTTTGTCGCGTTTAGTGACTATTTTGGGTAAAACGGCTGTGATATTTGGACTCAGCAGGCACAAACACGTCAGAATCAACCAGTAACTCTTTTTTTTCGAAAAGCTCTTCAGCTTCCCTTTAAAGAACACATGCAAAGGAAAAAAGTTTTTTGAACAGCTTAGATGGAAAAAGGATATCATAAAACGATTTTACAACGAAGAAAAAAATTTTTTAGAGCTATATTTACGGCGCTATACGAATTTGTAGTTGGCACCCGCGGGCGCCGCAGAAAAGTGGCCCTTATTTATCACGTGACGGGCCCATATTTGTCACGTGGTGCTTGCGCTCTTTCGGAAGCTTCCTATGGCCTCTAAAAGTAACTTATGCATCTTTGTTTGAAGTATAACAAAAAACTAAGATTAATAAACAGCTTTTAGAGCCCAAAGGAAACTCCTGAAAAAGCGCAAGCAGACGTGATAGACCTGTGCGCCGGTCATATGACGGCGGCGGCGCCCCGAAGCAGACGAACTTGTGCGGCGGCGGCAACGGCGGCGTGGAGAAACGCGTTGAAGCGGCGTCGTACAATGCTCTGTGTGCGGCGGCGGTGACGCAGGGCGGCGGCGCACAGGCCTACCACGTGACCAGAAGTGGCTCCCGCGCGCGCCAACTACGAATGCGTATAGCGCCGTAAATATAGCTCTAAAAATTTTTTTTCCTTCGTTGTAAAATCGTTTTATGATATCCTTTTTCCATCTAAGCTGTTTAAAAAAAATATATTTTGTTCTTTGCATGTGTCCTTTAAGTGAAACTGCCCTTTTTTAAGTGAAAAGCCCTTCAGCTTCCCTTTCTAAAATTCAGTCTGGTAACTTTGATAGTGATCATCAGTAGATTGTATGGTATCTGTCCATGCTAATGGCAGCCTTTTGGTGGCTGATCAAGGAAAAGGTAGAAGACAGGCTCCAATGCGAGCAACACAAAGCCTAGGTAGAGCCTCTGCAGTCAAGATGCTAGTACGCTATTTTGTTGTTGGGACTCGAGCAAATGGCAACGCGACAAGCTCAGTACTATGCCCGCTTTAAAAGAAGTGCAATCCTGATGGCTGAGGAAATCGGAAACTTTGCCGCGGCTCGACGGCTAGATGTGACAGAATAGACTATCCGTGGGGAACACTTGATCACTGATGGCGAAAGCGACGAGTGAGCAAAACTTATTTTATTTTTAGAAACTGGCAGGTGTTGGCCACTATGTGCAACAAATAAAGGTACTCTTTTCCCTCACTTTACTGGCGTTACATTCGTGTTCTTTTTTTTTTGGGGGGGGGGGAGGGGGGGCGCTGTGAAAAGCTACTTTTTGCGTTACGATCGTGGTCGTGTTACATTCGAGTAAATACGGTACTCGAAGCTGAACACCGCAGAGATGATCGCTGGAACCACGGATACCCGGAAAAAGCTTCCAACGGCAACGATCCCACAGGCCAAGCGACCGCCAAGGGCTAACTAGGAACGCTAGGCCTAGCAAGGCACTCCGACACAACATTGCTCCAAATGTCCCTGGCCAAGACCGTCTGCCCACGACCTGCTGGGTTGCTGTGGCAGTTAGCTTTCATGTGCGTCGCTTTGCAGAGCTGTGCGGGCCATCTCCTTTTAGCAACGCTGATGGTGGTGTTGGTTTCGTAGCGATCGAGTATGCATATGTTGACCAAGGCGGTTATTCCGACCTCTGGACCTCGAGAGCTGGGCATTCGGGCCCGTTTAAATCAACATTTCATAGTGTTGACAGTACACTGCACGAACATGATCCCTCAGACAAGCGTTGCCAGAAAAGCTGCCTACGTTTGTTGTGATCCAAAATCCACGTGCTCTGATCAGGCCGAGCTCTCCGACTGGCTGTTCGTGTTGCCAAGGATGCCGTAGCCATAGCAACAGCCCGGCGATCGCAAGCTCGCGGGGCACCGGAAGTTCTCGTTTTCCCATACACGGACGTCGCTTTCCTTCTCTCACTCAAGAAAATATTTGTGAATACAGATTTCTCCGCATCTTATATTACTTACAAACTTCTTAGCTAAGATGTTACAGCCTAAGAAACTCTTTGTGAATCTGGCCTCTGCATACTATATTCAAAAGAGCTACGTAAATTGATTTTTAAAAATGTTTAAAACCCTCATCCTCCTTAAAGGCTGGCATACACTATGTGCTTTCCACTGTTCCTCGCTTCCTCCTTTCCCACATTCTCACCACCTTTCAACTTGCCCCAATACGACTCCCCTTGCAATTTAAGAGAGGAGGGCACAAACAGGATTATTTTCCCCGGAGATTGAGGTTGTACGTCGGCCCGTGCACAGTCATGACAAGGAAGAAAAGAAACAAGAATAACAATAAAACAAAGATGCAGCGTACTACAAAAGAAAAAACTGAAAAACAAACTGCATGGCAACAAAGAGCAGGATCATCCTACCCACAGTTGCTCCGTAACCGAGCAGCTCATTTCTCTAATGTGGCTCCAACTGGATGCAACAACAGTGCTTTGCTCCCTCCACACCCAACGGGGCTGTAGCAGCGATCACTCACACCATAGAGTTCATATAATAATCTAGAGGGAAAGGTCCCATGCAATGCGGCCGCTTCGGAACGATGGGGCATAGACGCAGACATCGGTAGTCCCATCGGTGGTGCTAATGGGCCCAGATCACGAGCAAAGCTTTAATATGCACAAAGAAGCAGGAAAACATCCCTTGCCAAGTCTATACTTATTGCTTTCCAGCTTTCTTTTGCATTTAATTAGTGCAACGCACCGGCATTTCACATAGTATAAAAAGAAATAAAGTTGACCAGTGATTCAACAACTTCAAGTCGTCGCGGCAAGACGAACACGCCCAACCTATCGTTTGCTTTCTCTCCTTTGCTCTTCTGTTGCTTTCTTTCCCTCGGGACCACCGATGTCAGCGCTTGCGATTTATCTGCTCCCGTCTTTGCCTTGCTGGCTCAAGCGGCACACTTCGTATAAACACGACAACTTGCCTCAGCCATCTGCTGCTTCCGCTGGACCTTCATCTTCTCCGTGTAGGCATTATGGTCAGTTTCCACCACCACCAAGTGGTTTGTGTCGTGGTTCACAACAAACTTGCGGGGAGTGTACTCCAGTGGAGTCGACACCTGGTTGAACACAGCCCCCAGCTTCTCAAGCGCTAGAATTCTAATGAAAAAGGATTAAGCGGAATGAGAGAAATGCTAGAGAAGAAACACTTATTCAACAAAATCTGAGTAAACGACGCTACCTGAGCGTGTTTGTCGAGATAGCCACAATGCCCTCTGGACACTGTTCCGAGGAAAATCCGGAGGCAAATTCCAAGGTCTCGTAGGACAAGGGTGTCAGATGGAACCTATTCTGGTAGTAGTAACTCAACCAAGAACGGCTCGACATGGCCAGCGCCTGGGAGAAGACAGGGTTCCATCTTTGGTACAACACAAAACATGAAAATACTGCAGACAGGTGTAAAACCCCCTTTCGCTTTTAGAGCACAGCTCTTAAGCACCCGTTCTCGCATATAGTTGCGGCACCATCGCCGTAAATGCACGCGTTGCGTTATGGGACGTCACAAACCGACAGGCCAATTCAATTCCCCGCTAAATTTAGCGGAGAAACTGAAGTGGTGTGTAGGTCGTGGCGTCCCATAATGCAACACTGTGTGCACTACATTGTGGGGCGTCACAGACCTATATATAAATTTAACTTCCCCGCTAAATTTACTGCTGAATTCACAAACCTCACTCCGATTGAGGCGCCCCTCCACTTTGTCGAGGAAGGCGCAAGGGCCGGCGCTGGCCAATTGCGACGACGGATAGGCGGCCTAGGCTGCTTATCTGTCGTTGCGATTGGCCAGCGCCGCCCTCGTGCCTTCCTCGAGGAAGTGGAGGGGCACCTCAACAGACCAATGTCACCAAGCGAACTGCGCAGGCGCGCGCATTCCGGAAGGGGTGCCACCGCCATGCTACTTGTAGTCATCGCTTTCCGAATTTCTGCCTGCATAGGGCTGTAGTGCGCATACATCTTCCTACGTCTTCATTTGGGACGCCCCAATATCAGCTTAAATTCCCCTGCATGTCTGTAACTCATACTACAGTCAAACCTCGATATATCTAACTGCGCGGTGATGGCGAAATAGTTCGATATAGCCAGAATTCGATATATTAAATCACATCAAAAACGCGTCTAAAACTTGTTAAAAGCGCGTGGCTGTCGCGCTCCGCGAAGCGCCGACCGACCGCAGAGGCGGGAGCAGCCGCGTGTCGTCTGCTACGGCGCGCCGCCGTGCCGCTCAGCTTGCGGGAGCTGGGAAATCTCGCACTCGAAGGCCGAATTAAAATAAGGAAAAAAAAAGAATACCCCACTGTACAAATCAATCAATGAACCAACCGTGGTGCAGTAAATACTCACTTGAAGCTTCAAACAAAGTATTTATTTTGGCTGAAAGTACTGCTGCAGGGTAGCCTGCTTCTTGTTGCCAAAGGCGTGTTTAACTAAGGCGTCCTCAACATAGTCTAAACGATCATCAAGCGTTAGGCCCGTGCCTTCTATTGCGCCGCAGTAGCGGCGTAGAAGGGCCAAAGCAGCTACAGCCTCAGTTAAAGTCGGGAGCGGAGCACCATCAGCGCTTGCGGGATCAACCTCGGCAACGTCTTCGCTTGGCTGCTCAGCTGTAACTTCCGCTGCTCTTGTTTTCCGTAACTCTTGTTTTTCAGTAGAGTACTCAAAGTGCTTCTTGGTAGGCCTAAAGCTTCGGCGACGCTCGACTTTATTTCTCCATTCTCAACCCGCTGGATAGCTTCCAGTTTTGCAGAAAATGTCAGGGACATCCGTTTTTTAGCGTTTGCAGCCATCACTCACGCAAGGCAACACGACACACGAAAGAACTATGATCACACGCGTAGCACTACCGATAATACCGAGGAGGAGGAGTCGGTGCGGCAAATGCAGTGCGTCGTTGACGTTGCGACGAACTATCCAGGCAGCGGCGTGCGTGCGCCGCTACGTTCAAATGGCACCCTCGGCGTGTGCGTAGGCAGTCGGAAACGCCCATTGCGCCACCGCTATCTTCGAGGGTGTTGCGGGAAAGCTCGCCGCCTGTCAAAAGAGCGCGGGCTGTTTGGTGTGGCGGAGTTCGATATATCCATTTTATGTCCGACCCCGTTCGAAATAAAAAATAAAAAATGCATGCGATTTTCCACGTGATATAGAAAGCGTTCGATATAGGCAATAATTCTATATATCCATGTTCGATATATCGAGGTTTGACTGTATTGTGTTGTTTGTGAAACCTTAGCTTGTCAGCAAGTGCAGAAGGACAGTTCCAGTAATTTTTATCGCTTTAGAATCGCTCTGTCTGCTTCGTCGTCATCTGCTTCTTCGTCTCCGTGAACCCATTGCTTCACGCGGCGGTCCCACTGAGGCCGCGGGGTAAACGCTGCTGTACAGCTGTACAAAGTGCTGTACAAACGAAAGGCAATTTGTGTACTGTTGCATTCTGATGTGACGTGTACCTTGTTTGCCAGGCCGGCAAACAAGACACAAGCTAAACACACAAACAAAGAACCTGAGTGCATCGATGCAAGACATTGCGGGCCAGTGTCAAGAAGTTCTTGGAGCGCTTTGGGCAACGATTGAACTCGAGACAAACAGGCGCGCGTGCGGGTTCAGCGTGCAGACATTGCCTTCTTTGCTTTAGCACACTTCTCTTCACCAACTTTCTTTTGGGGCAGATTTTTCACGTACCGGGGTCCCTCTCGAAAGAAAGCCCACCGAGAGAAACCTAAGTTATCAATGCTTCGACAAAGCAGTCTTTGAGTAAAAGAGGGGTTTTTGTAGTAATGTATGTAACGTAACGTACCGGGGTCCCTCTCGAAAGAAAGCCCACAGAGAGAAATCTAAGTAATCAATGCTTCGACAAAGCAGTCTTTGAGTAAAAGAGGGGTTTTTGTAGTAACGTATGATTTACACAAGGACAGGAATGTTGATGAACATGTGGCGGTATTTAGTTTCATTTTAGAAAGCGCCATATCTGCAGCGACGGCAACACCCAACGTCGCGCGATCACGGTGACTGGAAGGCAAGGACCAAATAGTTTTCCCACGGCCATTGCTTTCAGGAGCGAGTGCTGCGGCTCACAAAATAACTCCCGCCGCGCAAAAACACATGGTTTCGTTTCACAGCATGACGGCATGGCTGGTACTTGGAACGCTAGCGTCAGAGCCTCCACACACACCCTGCGTCTATCGTTGAAAATATTTTAAAAAAAGACGCGAGACGAGACCCACGAGACGAGACGACGAGAGCGTGAAACGCGAGACGGCGGGAAAACCATGCAAGACCGGATGGACGATTGATGCAGGGTACTTTGTGTCGGGCGGCCGCTTGCGCCACATAACACACGCATGCTCCAATTACGGTAATCGGTATAATTTCGGTTTCGAAAGGTGACCGAAATTGGTTTTTTGGCGCAGATTACCCATATTTTGGCAAAATGTAGCAGGATGTAGCAGGGTTAGTCACTTAGTGCAGTTTGGCACAATTGGCACAGCAATCACATTACTGGGATTATCTGTGAAGTTTGAGTGGGCACTTGCTCGGCATTTTATGGTATATACGGCTCTGGTGAGAGGTGGCACGGAGGCATGCAGCTGACATGATAATCAAGTGACCTCATGAGGAGTACAAGATCCTGGTTGTGTCTTACCAAAGTAGTTGTCACCCTATTATTTGGCTACATTTTATCGCAACTTTTAGCTCCTGACATCGCCGACATCGTCTGGAAATTGAGACGATGTCTGCGATCAACCCGCCAGCACATTGACCGACCGGCGCGGTTGACGAGCAATCTCAATACTTCGATTGCCCTTAATTCAAAGCCTAGCCGACGCTACGAGTCAATGAGACCAACCAGACAGCGCAACATCATGGCATTCGTCCATCCTCGTGTACGTGTTTTTTCATCGGCTAAACCAATCAAGTGCAGCGAATGTCCTGTGACTTTTTGCTTTTGTATGCATGTTCTTGGTTGTATGTATTTAAGCCCTTGACTGTGCTCTGACCTAAGATGAAACAAACTACAGTCAAAGCTCGTTAATTCGACTCTCGTTATTTCAATCATTGCGTTAATTCGATCCTTCCGTTTAGCACCGTCAGAAATGTACAGGCTTCACTAGGCAGAAAACCCCAGTATTTCGATCTGATAAATATCCCCAACCCGATAATTCGTCCCGGGAGCCAGTATCTTCCTAACCGGGAAATATTTTTTAAGCTAACACTATAAGTTTAAAGGTTAAAACGGCGCCTCAGAACACAACACGCGTCCCTACCCATATTGGCAAACAGCCGTTGCAGCGAGCCCGCGCCTGATTGCGACACCTCCACAGACGCGCGATGCCCGTCGGCGCCCCCGGCGCCTCGAGCCGGGGCGCGCTCCGCGAAAGAGCGCCCGCGCAGACAGGTGCCCTTTCGCCGGCGCCTCGCGCCGGAGAAAGGGCCGATTTGATTAGTCGAGATAAGACCCAGTCAGAGCGCACCGGCCCGATCACGTGGGGAGGCGCGCGGAAGGAGACGGGAGCAACGAGAGGGAAATGAGTGAGCGATGAAGTGAGAAAGAACGTCGGGAGGATGGAGAAGGAGACTGGAGAAAAATGAGCGAGCGATGAAGAGGGACCGTGCTGTCACGCGGTTTCTGGTTTCTGTTCTTTGGAGTGCGTGGCGTTTAACGCTCATACCGGAAAATGTCGAAAGAAAAGCGAGGAAAGTACTCTTCGAATGATTTAAAAACAAAAGTTCACATACTCAACGAAGTTAGGGAGGGAAAATTGTCCAGAAAAGAAATTGCCGAAAAGTATGACCTCAAGAAAAGCACGCTTGCTACCTACATTAGGAATGAAGCAGCAATCGTGAAAGCTTTTGAAGAAGAGCAATTTGTGAATTCAAGAAAACGCCTACGCAGTGCAGCCCATCCAGAACTCGAAGAAGCCGTTTACAAATGGGTGACAGAAGTAAGAACGCACAACCTTCTGATGACTGGAGACATGATTCGCGCAAAGGCTCAACAGTTCAGCGAACGTTTGGGCATCGAGGGATTCCGTGCTTCCGAGGGATGGCTCGCAAGACTCAGGGAGAGGCACTCTCTTATTTTTAAGCACGTGTGTGGTGAAAGAGCCGATGTGGATGAAGATTTGAGTGAAAACTGGAAGACGTCGGAGCTCGCACGTATTCTTGCGGAGTATGTGCCCGAGGACATATTCAATTGCGACGAAACGGCGTTGTTTTTCAAAGCTCTCCCCGACAAAACGATAACGTTCAAAGGGGATCCTTGCACTGGGGGAAAACGCAGTAAAGAGCGGGTGACCGTGCTCGTGGCAGCCAACATGACAGGCACGGAACGTCTGCCTCTTTTGGTGATCGGGAAATCCAAGATGCCACGATGCTTTCGGAACATCCCGCGGCTTCCAACGGACTACCGTTCCAACAAAAAAGCGTGGATGACACGTGAGATCTTTCAAGATTGGCTTCAAAAATTGAACCGCCAGTTCGCGTCCAAGGGGCGCAAGGTCGTGTTAGTAGCGGACAACTGCAGTGCGCACACAAAAATGCCGGAGCTGTCTATGATCCGCCTGATTTTCCTTCCACCCGCAACCACCTCACTCTTGCAACCAATGGATCAAGGAATAATCAAACACCTGAAAGGCTTATACCGCAAGCATCTCATGGCAAGAATATTGCTTTGTCTGGACCAGGGTAAGCGCTATGAAGTCACTCTGTTGGCGGCGATTCATATGCTTGTTAAAGCTTGGACGGACATGCCAAGCCAGGTCATCGCGAACTGCTTTCGTCACTGTGGTTTCTCGTGTGATGGAAATACCGCGAGTTCGACGACTGCATCGGCTACTACGTCTACATCGGCAACTGCATCGGCTACTACATCGGCAACTGCATCGGCTACAAAATCGGCAACCACAATTGAAGATGAAAACTTTGACGAAGAGTGCAGTGCTCTAATGTCCGCTCTACCCGAAAACGTTAGTTTCTATGATTACGTTGCGATAGATGATGGAGTGCTTGTGTGCGGTCAATTGACTGACGACGAAATCATCGCATCGGTTCAGCGTCCCGAGGGTCAGGAGGACGACAGCTGCGAGAGTGACGCCGAAGAGCCGCCGCCACGCCCATCTCCTGCCCAAGCATCCGCTGCGCTCGATGTACTTGCGAACTTTGCAACGTTTGAAGACACCGACGGGACAATGTGGCCGCACATTGAGGATATGCGGAAATTTGTTTTTGCGAAGCGCCTGACGGGAATGCGGCAGCAGAAAATATTGGCGTTTTTTTCGAAATAAAACTCCGTCGTCACGGTTGGCTTTTCGCCGCTTCTCGTGACGTACGTCGTTACTCGTTTTTGATCGATATTCAATAATTCGATCTATTTTCGAGGAACCGTCAGAGTCGAATTAACGAGCTTCGACTGTTTGCTAAGTAGAGACGCCGTGAAATACATATTAACGCGATAGCGTTAAGGAGCTCATGTTGCACAAAAGCCGGCATCGGTAGCGTGACAGGAAAATCCTGATTGGTCGAAAGGATCACGACGTCACAGTCACATGACCTTGCACAGGAATTTCAACCCACAACGCTCAAGTGAAATGCAACGTCACGCATGGAATGATAGTGATTAAAACATGACATGTAATGCGAATTAAAGGTTGCTGCATGTCTCAAATGATTTCACTTTATAAAGTAATTAATTTGCCTTAAAGAAAATATTAGAATTTTAGGCGGGACTCAAACCCGCGACGACCCTTTGGTTGCAAGCCAGAGACGCTACTGACTAGGCCAGTCTAGGCACCCAAAAATAAAATATTTTTATTTTTTGCTTTGCTTAAGCCCATCTCGGTGCAGGTGTGGCGCAATTCTTGGCAAAAATGACTCTTTGGTGCAAGATGTAAAAAACTTTCCTTCATGGCGCACTTTGGTGCAAATGGCGCAGCACTTAATGGTGTCAGAAGACTACCTCATTAATATTTTGCTACAGTGTCACATATATTTTTAATCAAGTAAAAAAGTGCAACTGCTTAAAACCGAAATCGAGACTGGACTGGGGAGGAAGAGGAAATATAGAGGAGGAGAGCGTTGCCGGAAGTCACGTGGCTGTGCAACTTTTTTTTTTTTCAATCAACGTATTTGCAGCATTTTAGAAGCCACAAAAAAATGGGTATCATATTTCTTTTTTTATATTTTTAATATTGAGTGTGGGCCTTTGATGACCCATGATTCTGATAATATCTGGTGGTTCTGTCTAAGCCTTAGAAAACGGCATGTGACAACAGAGAGGAGGGTGAGCACGACTCAAACAGGCCAGTTCTCGATCGGCGGTTTTCGGGCGGAAAGAAAACAAATTTCGAGCGGCAAATTGTGTTCCGGATAGTTGGGCTCTCATATGTCACATACAAATAAAAAAACCTTGGCGAGCAAAAATACCCTGCTAGTGTCCCTTTAAAGGGGCAATCCGGCGTTTTCTTCATAGTCCCCGATTTTCCTGAAAATCCGCTTAACACACAAACAAACATCCCTGAAATAGTAACCTAAATATTGGGCATAAATATTTTTTTTTTATTTTTTTCCCAAAGTTATTGAATTTACAATTTTGGTCCTTACCGTGCTTTTCAAAGTGAAAGTCTCTACCGGCAACATTGAAGAAGTGACGTCATGAAACTGATTATACAAGCAGTTTCATGGTGTCAAGTGAATTCTATGGAAGCTCGCTCCAGCACCCGTGCAGCAGCGTGAAAAAATTAACGCCAGAGAAAATGATTTTTTTTTTTTTTGCATTAGATTCTTTTAACTATTGTATTACTGAAATCTGCGCTCCACAACGCACCATATAAAAATTCCAAAGACGCCAAGAACTTCTTATGAGTTGTGAATGCGAAAGCATGAATGTCGTTCTTCCGCTCCCTTACTTATTGGTTAGTCTGCGGTGCACTGGTGGGGACGGCCACGTTTCGCTACTGCCGAGGTTGCGACCGGCGGCCGAGCGCACGCTCTCGTGAAGCGGCTGCCAATGGCTATCTAGGAGCCGTTTTGCTCAGCCAATGGGAGAATGGAGACTTCTTTCGTTTTTATTTGCTGTTACAGATGCCACCGGTTCCGCTCCATGCGACAGTTAATGCTTTCGCATTAACGCAAATGCTCAACACAGTCCACTTTTAGACTGCCCCCTCAACCTGCAAGCCTGCCTTCCCCTCACCTTCACGCCGCTGAAAACCGGGGATATATTTGAATGTTGGTTTTGGCATCACTTTCACTTGCTTATTTCACAATGACTATTCTGAATTTTGCGACACTAAATAGCATACCGGAAAGAGTAAAAGCCGGTGATTCCGAAAACATAGCTAATTGGGGTAGCTCAAAAAAATCACCAGATTTTTTGACAACTTTAAAGGGATACTGACACCCCCCAAAAACTTTTTTTCAGTTTTTGCCAGGCGATTCATTATGGTGTCAGAATACTACCCAATTAATCTTTTTGCTACAAAGTCACGTATTTTTTTAATAAAGCCAAAAAAGGCAACTGCTCGAAACTGAAACCGAAACCCCCGCACCGCACGGAGGTGTGGAGAGGAGAGAGTGAGTGGCGGAAGTCACGTGGCTACACTCGACCGTGCGATTTTTTTTTTTTTTTTCTTCCGGGTGCAGCAGACGAAATGCGTTCGGGCTCTGTTTGCCATGCGATTCCTTTGCAGTTATGTTTGTTCCGTTCGCTGTTCTGTACTTCAAGATGAGTTGTTTTGTACATTTAAGTGTTGGCAATAAGTAGTGAGTGCCTGTGGGGAATTCCTGTGATCGGCTCCGAAAAGAATACTCCCAAGATGTTGCGTAAAGAGCTGCCTCGCATCTGAAAGTTGCATTGTGCGGCAGAGGTGTCAAAAATGGAATCCCATACCATTTAGTTCAGCGACGTATCGTCCACAACAATCTTTTTTTTTTTTTTTTTTTTCAGTGATAATTGTAAAAAAAAGAAATGTAAACATAAAAAAAAAAAAAAAAGATGGTACGCTCACACTGGGGATTGAACCCGTGCCCGCTGCGTGTGAAGCGGACGTCTTTCCACTGAGCTACTGAAGGAACTCTTTCGTCCATAGTAATGCATCCGGTCGACTGTATGTCGGAAAGTTTGGTGCCGATTTCCTTCCAGTACATGCACTCCCGGCTTGAAGTCGGGCAGCACCACGCATTGGCCACATTTGCACCAAGTAAAGAAACCGTACGCGTGCGTATTCAACTCGATGTACGCACTTCGTGCTTGACGTTTGAGCAAGCGATGTCTTCAGCCACAAGAAGGGACGACGGCTCGGCGACGTCTTCGTGCAATCGGCTTGCTGGTCGGGCGTGTCGTACGACATAAATATCAATTCTTTTGATCAGTCCAAAATTTCTCTTTCGAAGGAAGACAGAATTTGCCGGTACCGTGAACAACAGTTCTGAAGTAGAGGTCCCACGCCCGTCGTCCGCTGCCACCCGAGAGTCCCACGAAACGCAAAATGACGCCATGTTGAGAATTATGCAGTGAACGCACAGAATGCTTCTGGTTGTCTGTGCAACCTTTTTTTTTTTTCAATCAACGTATTTGCAGCTTTTTGGAAGCCCCAAAAAATGGGTTTCATATTTTTTTCTATTTTCAGTATTGACTGTGTGCCTTCAATGACCCACGACTTTGATTAAATTTGGTGGTCGCGTCGAAACCTTAGGAAACAGCCCGTGACCACGGAAAAGAGAGTGAGTGCGACTCAAACCGGCCAGTTCTCGATCGACGGTTTTCAGGCGGAAAGAAACCGAATTTCGAGCCGCAAATTCTGTTCTGGGTAGTTGGGCTCTCATATGTCACGTACAACTAAAAACCTCGGCGAGCATAAATACCCTGTCAGTGTCCCTTTAAAGACAGCTATCTAAGAACAAAGAAAACACAAGTTCCCACAAATAAATATGCATTAACTACTCAATGCAAGTATCATAATAATGTCAAAAACATTCCCAGAAGAATGACATGGAAACCGCCACACTTACAGCATCACTGCCTTGCATCCGAACTTTGAAGAGCTTCACTGCTCTGGAGCCCAAATAACGAGTCCGAGTGTCTGAGAGATCACCAGTCACTTGGTCCAGGACAGTACGCAACAGCACTCCGTTCTGCATGCAGAGACAGATCTTCTCTTAGCATAGTCTGTTTTACCTTTAATTCCAAGTACAGTCCAAAACATTGCAGATTTTAAAGAAGTAAGCAGATTCCAAGTCACCGATGAAGGCTGGGGAAAGCGGGTAAATGTGGAGATCAGACACGAGCAGAATAAAAACTTTCTTCAGTCTGCATCGCAGTAATAAAAAGAATAGAAGCATTCCAAGAAAGGCTAAAAGGTACTTTAATTGTAAGATACTTGATAAGCATAATTAAACCACTATATAATCATATCAAGGTAGAATGCGCTCTGGAAAACCAGAATTCTCTGGGGTTCCCAAAATACATTTGGTGTCTCACTAAAGAGATGGAATGTCTTATCTTACAAACAACCCAAACTATGATTGATATGCTATCGAAACTGCTAAAAGGGTTCCTAAAATTTTAATTTAAAAAATTATGAATTTCTGATGACATGCCATCTTTTTCGAGGATCAAGTCATACTATCCGCAATTTTAAGAACGGGCTTTTAAAAGATATTTTGATGCGAACAAGAAACAGTGACTATTCTTCTCAAGCGGTACACAGCTCGAAATGACTGGGGAATCATCTCGGAATAAAGGAAATAGTTTAAAGTAGCATCTGACATGACACAAAAAAGACAAGGAAAAACCGAAGCTTCGACACATCTCGATTGTGTTCGAGCTTGAATTTCATATACCCAGTCAATATTAATCACAGTCAAGTATTTCAAGGGCTCTCAAGGGTTTTCAAGGACCTGCGCCCAAAGAAAGCTACCAAATATTTGATGATGTATGAACCAATAAAGCCATGTATGCAGGAGACAAAACCACCTTGTGATCAACCCACCTGAAGGCCAATGTTTAGGTACAGGACGCCCTGGCTGCTTGGGTCCATCTCTGCCAGCCCCATCTCCACGATGGAAAGCGACTCGGGGGTCGCAGGAAGAGCTTGCATGCTCAACGGCGAGAGGCAGTCCTGCAACAACCGGGCAGCAGCCCACTTAGTCAGGAGACCCTGGCACCCAACGGCCCCTTTGACTCACCGAGGGATCGAGGGAGATGATTCGGACGGTGTTGTCGGCAAGGCCCACCGCCAGGAACCGCGACCGCTGCTCTCCAACAGGGACGCTAGCAAGGGACATGCATATGATGTCGGCCGACATCTCTCGCCGATCCGTGTATTCGTTCAGTTGACCCGTCTGCAACGAGTTGGAGTGAAGTGAATTCAGTCGCCAACCACACTCTGAGGACAAATACTAAAGTCCAGTTTGCTTACAGGGTCCATCTCAAAGTAGACCAGCTCTCCTCCGGTGAGAGCAATGACAACCTGTCGCTGGTTCACGGCACACTTGACAATGGCCTTCTTTCCCGGAGTTCGCCACTCGTTCACGCGCTTGTCCGCACGGATGTGCCGGATTCCCTCAGGGTACACCTGCCAGTGTACAGCCAGGATTGGTACGTTTTGGTCACAATCAATTAGCCCTACAGCACCCCTTCTGCGTAAGTGCCGGAGTTAATACCAACACAATTATGTAAGCCCTCACTACCTGTCACCCATTTATACGCAAATGAAACGATCTCTCATGCAAACTCTGACGAACATATTTAAAAGGTAAATTCACACAGACAAAATGAACATACATGCACAAAATTATTGACAGAAGAGTGCAGGCATAAAACTAGCTCTCCATGGGCTTGGGCCAACCCAAATGCACGGGCTGGGCCTCGTAGGCCCGTGCAGTGACCATAATCTACAGCATAGAAAACGGGACATCGGGGAAGGATGGAGGGAGGGGGAGGGGGAGTAGATGAGCAGGAACAGGGCTAAAAGAAAAAGCAATCCCTGCTGCTATTCAGTTCACTGTACAAATGCACATTTTTTCAAAGTTATTTGTTTAGTTGGATGCATGAGCACCTTTCTTCTTCATTTGTAAGCAAAACAGAAGCATGCCGAATATAGTAATATAGAAAAGTGCCCCGAACAATAGTTTGATCGATGCGAACAGAATGTATTGACAGATGAAACCACAGAAAGAGCTGTAAACTTTCTCCAAGGGGAGGAAACATTTTTATTGTATGTTTAGTTTTATAAAATGTCTGATGTATTCTTTTAGATTTCTTCCACTTGCTTAGCACTCATTTCGCAACTATGTGCACATTCCTACGAAAATGGGACGAGACTTCATTGAGAAAAAATTATGGGAGGGCAGAAATGCACTTCTAAAACAGGACAGTCCCGGCCCAAACGGGACATGTGGCCACCCTAGCCAAGACCCCATTTCAAACACAGACAGCTGCATTGCTACAGTTTGCAACTGCTGGATCCCCTCCCTCCACTGGAGTAGCCACCCACCTGAACCAGTGCGTCATCTCCTATTTGAGCGCAGGACAGAGTTGGGGTTGTGCCGAGAAACCCGGAGTCCGTCACTTCTTCCACAGTTTCTCCAATGGACAGCACCAAGGTGGCATTGACGAAGGACACAATGATATATGCGTCAAAGTCCTCTGCAAATAAGACCTTCAAGTTTTACTAAACTTGAAGCACTCCCCTGTTTGTGGCTTAGGTCCTGCCGCAACTAACCGTCTGCCTTCCTCTTTACCGTCCAGACGGCGTTGGGGTTGCCAGGCAACTCGGAGACAGCCATTTCAGAGACCTACAGGTAACAAAGAAGGACAACTGTAGCCTAAAATGAATCTTCCATAAGAGAAAGGGTGGACTAGCTTAATAATTAAACATACAGAGTTAATACTGGCCTTCCTAAACTGAAGCCTAACTCTATGTTTTGGCATACCCAGACGGCCTCTCGGATGAGGTGTGCTTTATTTCGAAAGTTCTGGAGGAGCTAAGATGGTAAGAGACACTTCATCTATCTCATTGTCAACAAGAAGGTCCTTAGAGAGTAATATTATTCAAGATGTAAACAAACCTTGATAAATCCATTAAAATTTGTACAAAACACCAATATGGCAAAGCGTTCCATTCCTATGCCACTACAGCATCATGTTTGAAATTCTTAACAGTTGCTTGTGGATGTCACCATGCTTATGGCTAATTGCTCGTTCACAGCTGTAACCTAAATCTCTGATACAGTAGGGAACCTGCATGAGGTCGTTGCAACACACTTTGACCAAGAGCCCCTCGACACATGCTCCCTCAAGGCAGATGAAGGCAATTAGGCAATTAACTCGACCAGCGGTGCACGATTTCTCTAGAAGTAGGGCCGCACTTGGACACTTCCAGGGATGCCCGAACTGGGAAAGGGGGGAAGGGGGGGCAGAGCATTTCCTCTCCCCCCCTCCCCCTCCCTCCCCCCCCCCCCAAGTATTCTTAGGGGAGAAGGGGCTCAGCCCCCGTAAGAATGCTTGGAAGGGAGATGCCAGGCGCCAGTCACACGACATAGTGAAAGGAAAAAAGGAACCCGCAAGGATAGTAAACAAAACTCAGATTGAAATATCTGCAAAAAAATTTTTATACATAGACCATGAAAACAAAAATGACAAAAGGGAACTTGGCTTTAGCCACCCCCCACTCAAAATATACTTCCAGTGGCAATGCACACTTCACGTCAACTTCTGAGGCTACCTGGCAGTATGTGTGCTTCTGGCGAAAGCATGAACAAGAGAAAGTGATGTGTGCAGTGGCGTCACTAGGGTCAGCGGCACTCGGTGCGGTGGCCTGCCACAACCCCCCCCCACCCCACCCCCCCTTGTGACACCACTGGACATGTGGTACCACAAACAAACTTCTGGCTGACCATGTGACTTTAGAAAAGGCAGTTATTGCAAAAAAACGCTTTGTGGAGCCAGCATTATCTATCCACCAGTAGTAAACAGAGCAGTTGATCCCAACGGCTCAGAGAGAAGCAAACACTCAGCATGCACACTCGCCTCAAGGCCGTGCCGAAGCACCCGCAGGCAAGAGCGGGGACCCCGGCCGCACGCCACATAGAGCTGTGGCGTGTCTTCGTTTGCCAAGTCGGCAATGGTGCAACCCATGGCCGGTGAAAGCGAGTCCAGCTCCTCCACGGGTAGCAGGTTGCGCAGCGCCCGAGGTGCGAAGAAGAAGGTGTCCCCTTCTTCCAGCGGGATTGCGCTGCTGAATTCCGGTTCCTCGTCCTCTTCCCCGAGGCGTGCAATCTGGTACAAACAGCTGGAAGCGCCCACCCCAGAGAGAGTTGGGGCATTCCTCGTCCAGCAAGCATGAGTAAGCAGAAAAACAAATGCTACTTACTGATTTCCAAATTCTGCAGCCACGAAGAGAAAACCGGTTTTCAGCACACACATACTGGCTGCCACAGGAATGGTGTCGAAGTACTTCAGCTTGATCTCGGTCACCTGCGAGAAGACACAGGGGCTAATCTCGGGAACATGCCTTTTCATGTAAAAGGGTTCGTACAGGATTCAAAGATAGATATTCAAGGATATTCAAGGAATTTCAAGGGCTTGTGGAAGTATTTTCAAGGACCTAACTCGATGCCGCACATAGAAGATTTCAATAAAACATTGTTGCCAAAAGATTGCAAACATCAATTTGATTGCATTAAGCAAAAAACAAACTCTATCTTGCAAACTTGTATGCATTGCACGAAGCCGAAATAAAAATAATTTCCAAAACCGCTTGCGGTAACTTCGGGGGAGCTCCTGCAGCTTTTCCTCTTTTTGCTGGCTGATGCTAAGCAGCTCCTCGGCCTTGTTTTTTGCAGTTTCCCTAAGACTATTTGATTTGACAATCTAAATAGTCGTTCAAAGACTCGTCAAGAAGCACCCCGTAGTGCTCACACTGTTCGACTTCCCACTGCAAGGCCGTTAGAAAGAAAGGTCTCGGTCCATGACACGTCACATAGGAGCATTTCTTTTATCCGCAAGAAAACGCTTTTACCACCTCATTGTCTGGGAACATTTGTTGGAACAACTTGCATGATTGTAACGATGACCGGTAGGAACAGCGGGATGTTTACGACCTTCAGAGTCCACAACACTTCGGCATTTGTCAGCAACTCGTGCGTCTTGCAAGCCGCGTTAAGTTTTGGCAACTGCGGTGGAGGTGGGACAGTGGATTGTTCACTCGTGCCCGGAGCCAGGTAATTTTGCACCGAGCTCTTGGCTGCGATCTTCATGAATGCCGGCATGTTTCGTGCTCTTCATATGGCTCTTCAACGCCGACTCGCCCATGGCGGCGACAGCGAAGGTTTTTCCGCACGGCTTGCATTTACACGATGCTGATTTGTCGTATCTGGCGCCACCCAATCCTTATACTCATCCCTGCAAAGCCACGCACCTTGAAACCTGCTTTTGCCGGGCATTTTCTTACGACGGACGACAAAACACGAGGCTAATGGCGTAAACAGTGCGCAAAGCATTCCCGGATCAGATTGGATTCGGATTCGGATCTGCTCCAATGTGAACAACCATCCAATGAAAATCGGCTAAACCTGAACAAATTGAGATAACTGAGACCGAAACCAATAAGCATAACATAAATGTGCAATATATACCCGCATTTGCTATTATAGCCATTCACGGATTTCCAAGGTCTAGCCAGAATATCCAGGGCTTTCAAGGGCCCTGCAAGCCAAATTTCCAAATTCAAGGGTTTTCAAGGTCTAGAAAAAAATCCAGGATTTTCAAGGGCCTTGAAAACCCAATTTTTGAATTCAAGGGTTTTCAAGGGTTTCAAGGGCCTGTGCGCACCCTGTGTAAGGTATGTGCGAAGAAAAACTTGAACAAACCATGTCTTCATCTGTTTCCAGTGTGATCTTGAAGATGTCACCTTGTTCAGTTTGAGCCAGGAAAAAGAACATGGACTGAAAAAATATTGCCATGATTACACCTCTTGCATCCCTCTTTTATCAGGAATGAAAGCACACACTAAAAATCATCATAAAGCAGTTTATTGCAGTCACCTAAAAGCAGTAATCCTTAGCTCTAGGATATTTAAGTACTGTACTCCTAGGTTGATATAGCTGCTCAGTTGACACAGTGCTCTTGAAACACTTTCGTTCATTTGGAATTGAAAGGAGCTATAAAATTCCAATGAAACAACGGAAGTGTTACGCACGTCCAAAGACAACATGAATCTGAGGTTCACAGAATTTCTTTCCAGATGGGTATGACAGGTAAATTGAAGTTTTAACTGCGCACTTAACTAAGAGACATTTTACATTTTGCCCGCATACTCGACTCGGAATCATAGAACGCTGCAAAAATTCCGTCTTCAATGCCCTACTATTTGTAGAAAAATGTGAGAATCAAAGGACAGAATGGGGAGTTGGTGTTTGTTCATGGTAAAAAAAAAGCACAACTGAAACAAGGAGCAAGGAAGGAAGAGAAGAGACAGGATCAAGCACTGGGCCATTTCTCTTCTCTCCCTTCGCTTAATTTTATTTGCACTGGCTTCACCGTGAAATGACTCCATCATGGTAAAGTAGCAAATTTCTTCAGACTCGGAATAAAAAAAAAATTTTTTTTAAGGTTTACAATAGAATCACAAATGTAATTTAAGCAAATTACAATAAAGGTTCCCTGGATCAAAACTCAGTTTCACTGCTGCACAAATTATTCATATCCTTTTCAGACTGCTGTTTAGGTTTCCTCTCAAGAAAACAGACAGCATCTCGAAATGACATGTTCTAGTCACAACAGGACAAACAAAAGAATGCTCCCTGGCAGCTGGTAGCACAGCTCCAGCAGCAGCACTGCCCAGCTGAAAAAGCTTGGCAGAGCAGCAAGCCCCGCTGTTCCCCCAAGCCGATGCCCAACGTACGAGTCCTAATAGCTAATGCACCCAGATAAGGCACAATCAAATTAAAAGGATACAAAAAAGACAGGAATTGCATTGAAGTAGTGCAATGCAGCTACTCACTTTTGTCTTGTGGTTTGCACTGCAAACAAATATCATACCCCGCTCAGGGTCATCCAGATCATTCTGCAATAAACAAATAATTTCCAGAAACACGCATTACTTAATGTAAAATGCAGAGAAAAAAAAAAAAACATAAGACACCTAGCATTTCTTAATGAGTTGTGAATGCAAAAGCATAAATGTGCAATCAAACGCCGATCAGCACTCCTTGGAGCCCTCGGCGACAAGAGGAGCAGAAGCGGCCGCAGCGCCGGCGAGAGTGTGGGGCGCGACAAGGCTGAAAGCAGAGCGTAGAATACGGAATACAGTGTTCCTCCCCCTCCGAGCCTTCGGGGCGTGCCCGCACGAGCGCCACCATCTCCCTCTTACCGGTGCTGAGAGGGCTTCTGTGTGGGGTGGCATTCCTTGGAACTATGAGTCGCAGCCATTTTAAAAGCCATTCCGCGGAGGAAATTTTTCTGCCATTTTTTTCGCGGTTACGGCGCGGAGGGAATTTCTTGGCCGTTTTTCATGGTTACGGACAAAGCCGGCTCCGCTCCATGCGACAGTTAATGCTTTCGCATTAAAATTTCCAGAGATGAAAAGAAAAAGTTTGCCATCTGCACTGACTTGTTATTTCAGACTGAAAACATCCCCATGACATGCAGCAAGAAAAGTAGAGACTGCAACCTTTCCTATCGCTTTGCAGGCAAAATGAAGATGGCCTATTCTTTTAGCGACAAGGTTTTGCATTAATTATTTCAGTTACTAGGACCTGTATTCATAATAACCATGTATTAATAAACACCCCCCCCCCCCCCCCCCCACCCCCCATAGATGGAAATGTTAGAATAATAAAGAGTGGAATTTCGGAGCAGTCATGGCATGCCTCTAGCACTAAGACAAAACTTTAAGGATGAGACTAGCACTCAGGGAACCCTACTGCTTGGAAACCACTTTTCTCCTTGCACCTTACATCTCATTAAAAAGTTGCTCTATCCTTCCTCCAAGGGGAGATGCGGGTTGAAAAATCAAGTTTATTTGGGAAATTGACGATTTTTTGTTTTTGCTCGCTTTAGTATCCTCGGACATCCTACTTTTACAAGTAATGAAATCAAAACAATATTCGCACCCAAGTTTAAAAAAAAAATGTCTTACTGACTCATGGTGCTCAAAAAATCGCAAATTTACGCAAATGTCTGCCATCTTCAAGAGGCTGTTGCTTGGAGCAGCAGCACTCTCTACGCACCTCCGATTAGCGATACAAAACACTAAAAAAGCATGAATTTCGCGTTTGGAACCACCAAAGCAGGTGCAAGTCTCAAGAAAAGCAACGCAAACGCAAGCGGAAAACCCCAGCGGAGGAACGTTTACCGCGGCCTGCCAAGCCTAACCACGGCAACGGTGACTCTTGACGCAATCGATGCTCCAATCACGTTTGAGCGCACTACGGAGAAAAAGATTGTGTCCTTCAAAAGTACATACAGAACACGGGACTAGGTCTCTGAGAGTTCAGTGATGTGCGACATTGTGAATGGTGCGATCTGCCCCGCTTGTCGAGAGTGCAGATTCTCTACGTGTTCGGGAGTCTGCTGGAAAACGCGAGGGATTTTCATCGTCCCTCAAACTACACTGAAAAGGGAAAGTGCCCCGAGTTCCAAGTTTTCAACAAAATGTGAAACTTCAGACGCTGACATATAAGTGCAAAGCGAAGCTACGATGGGGGGGAGCTCGCACGAATTTTGCCGTCAACTTGAAAGCCATTAACTTCTGTGCTTTTCCTTGTGAAGACAGAAATGACGATGTGGAAGGAACAGCTAATGTAGCTGATGTCTGACGGCACACAGTGCAAGAAGGGCCAGAAAAGTGACGGCATACAGTGCGAGACAGGTTTATTGACTCTGAATGTTCCACAAACACCCTACTTATGTTCTGGCCCTATTTCATTCAATTGCAGGGCAATATATTTGTTGAGCATACATCTCTTGAACTTTCATATGCATTTTCCTGGATTTGCAACTTTGGCTTGTCTTTACAGTTTGTGCAATCAGTTTGTCATACTTAGAGTCTTCCAATCATAATTTTCTTTTTATGTATTATATTGAGGATAAGTGGAATGTGGATATATATTTGTAATAGCAATATCTTAATTATATTTTTACATATTTGAACTAAATTTTAAAGGCCTTCTAAAAAGAAGGCTTTATGACATCTCTATTAAGGACTGGCTAGAGATTTAACTTCTGAACTACTCAAGTGATTGGAATAAAATTTGCTAAGGAGATTTAACATCAGATGTATGTGTATTGTGCAAACTTTCAGCTCTCTAGGACAATTTTGTGTGCCTGCATAAGAAGATCTGTCACTCTTCATTAAGAAATCTGATATGCAAATGAAGTTATTAAGCACCATTTTGACTGCTAGAATATAAAGTGGGGGATGTGGGACTTCAGGCTATCTAGTTTTTATAACTCGAATGTAAATATTTCAGGAAGACTTTTTACCTCAAAATATAAGATGCATATATCTATGTCAATTTTTGAAAATAGTTTTTTCTGAATGAGGACTCCAACTTAAAACAAAATAAAGTAGATAGCCCGATTTCCCAGTAAATTTCAGTTCAGAAACATCTTTATTGTGGTAACAGAATACTTTTACCTTCGAACAAAAGATTCCTTTGTATGAAATTTGCAGCAAAAAGTGGAACTGAGAAAAACGCGTTCAAACATTGAATTCCTCTACTTTGTTACTGCCTCAAAATGTGTTGAAAATATTTTTTATCAATGTAACTATTTGCCGTATGGTTTTCAAATTTAATGTTAGGGTGTACAACTAGTTTCTAAAACCGAAAACCTCAAAATTGAAAAATGAACTTTTTTTTAAAAAAAGGTTTGCATGTCCCTCCTTAAAATAAAAATTCATACACAGCTTCTGGATGGATACCAGCACTCTACTACATAGGGAGCATGAGCTATTGCACCAGGCTCGTAAAAAATTAGTGTACCCACATGCACACACACAAAACCCCTTCTATGTAGTTGTTTCTACCTCTGAACAGAAAACTCTAGAAGCCACGTTAAAGCTAATATCTATTATAAAAAGAAAAGACAAAAGCTTATAAGTACCTATACTCATTTTCACCCCAAGAAAAAAGGAAGTTTTGTGCATTGTTCATACACCGCGCGAAGTAGTTCTTACGAAGATTCGGTTGCCAGAGGAAGCAGCGATGCTTTTGGCGTTTGAAACATTTAGGTCTTCATAAGATAACATATATCTAATCTGAAATGCTCCTACATATTGTCACGAATGACAGTTAATGAAGCAACGAAAACTGAAACAAACTAAACATTTAATGGGGCGAACTTGTGCCCAAAACAAAAGGAAAACAGAGGATAACACTAGAGCGTCGCAGGCGTCGATGGCGGCGTAGCAGCAGGATCGAACGCTGGGGCGAGACTGACTCCGGCTTGCCACGCCCCTTTTGTACATGCGTGGGCCTCTGGAACATTCGGCGTAGAAGGTTTGGTGCGTAGAACATTCTAACCTCGAATCAGCAAGACGGTTCTCGAATTTACCAGAACATTACATTAAAGCGTTAACAAAAATGTGTAGACACGGCCAGGAATCGAACCCTGGCCTTCTGCGTGGAAGGCAAGCGCGATAACCGTTAGGCCACGGGCGTGCTGCCTACTTGGTCAGCTGCGCTCGCGGTAATATATCTTAATTCTCAACGTAGAGAAATTAGTAATGTTCCGGGAGGAGCTGGACTTTTTTTAGTATGGTTCTTGAGGTGCAAACGAGTATAAAGTTTAATTATTTTAGAGTATATATTTTCTTAAAGGTGCCCCCGACCCGCATCTTCAATTAAAGGATCGAGCTATAAATGGGCTTCTACTAAGACTAGAAAAGTACAGTCTAGGCAGCCACTTACATCAAGCAATGGTTGGTATATCAGACCTCTACCAAATCATAAAGGCCACCAAAATGAAGCAACTTTCCTGCCAGCTCCTTCACAGCGTGATAGAAAGCAGCCTGTGCAAATGTTGAATGAAAGGACATCACTGAAAACTTGAGCAGAGAATGAGTACATACCCTTCTCCTTGGTATGGGGCACCGAATGTCTGGTTGATCACCAAAGTTCTTGTATGTGATGTAATTTTCAGAACAGATCAGTACCCCACTTGGTCCGTCACTGCCTCCTGGCACTGAGCGGAGACAGAAAGGAAAGAGTAGGTGAACGACACAATGTACAGCCTGGCACACAAAAATCATAAAACAAAGAATCTCTTCCTTGCAGAGCAGCTTTCAGTCGAACCATCTCATGCAACATATGAGCAAATATGAGCAGTCGCACCAGCAATGAGGAAGTTGCCATGCTCCTCCAGCGGCTCACTGTACTTGCGAACCACGTGGTTCAGACCCAAGTCCAGTTCATAAAAAGTCAATGTCTGATGAGTGTTCTGTGCAGCCTCCCCTGTGGGGTCTGAATCTGCCTCCTGCAAGGACATAATAACAAAACATGGTTAACCAGCAGTTTTTATTCATTGATTCAAGCAGTTTTGAACCCAACCCCCAACCCCCCCCCCCCAGGGGTCACTTCAGGCAAAACAAGCCTTTCGCATTTATCTTAGGAAACTAAAAACACAACCAAATATGAAATTTTAGTTTTAAGAAATAAGGTCTATAACAGCGGTCCTCAAACTTTTTCAACATTGAGGAACCCCCAACTTTCCCGACTGCTAGCCATGTACCCCGCAGACACGGCCTTGATGCATTAAAGGGAAGCTGAAACACTTCTTGAAAAAAACGAGTTAGAGGTGAATTCTGGCGTATTTCTATCCCGTGAATCTGAATATCACATTCATTTTTCCCGAACATGTACCTAAACGCGAGGAAATACGAAAAACCTCCGACCAGTCGTGACGTCATACTAGGATCTTTGGGCCGCCGCGTGCCGCACGTGTGGGCAGCGCGTGCAATTGCAAGCTTGACAGGTATATTTTTCCGCACTGACCCCAGCCGTGACGTCTCGTTCGGACCTGTTTGAATATAGCAAGAGTGCGCGTACATAGCTTTGACAGGCGCTGAAGATGCACGAGAGCAGAGATTAAAAAAACTCCTAGTGTGACGTCACGCCCCAGAAAGGAGGGGCTTCGGCGGTACTTTAAAAATTAATTTCTGAAGCCTCCGTGCACCGAGTTGAAAAATAATCTCGATATTCGTGATCCTGGAGGCCGAATGAAGGCCATTGAAGTGTTTTTTCTTAAATACAGAACTGCTTCAGTTTCCCTTTAAGCAGTGAAGAAGGCTACAGACCTTGTAAACAATAATGCATATATTAGGTAGTGTTCGGCTCCTAATTGTGCGTCAATGAGAGGCTCAGATCTGGTAAGAAAAAAAGTGCTTAAAATGGAAAAACACATTTCATGAGAGTAGGGATATTTGGGAAAATTTGGGAGTTCAGGGAACCCAGTTTGAGAACCCAAGGTCTAGAAATCGGACATGAAAAAACATTCTAGACTTTCTCCAAAGGTGGCTGAAGAAACTGAACAAAAAGCAATACTATAGCTGTACACATCCCACACAATGTTCAGAGCCACTAAAGTCACAGACAGGGTTAGAACGGCTGGGAGGTCCTTCGGTTGTCGAGCACGCGCTTCCTACCTTCGCCAATGCTTGGGCGTCTCGTGAGCCTCAAGCGGGCATGCACAGCCAAAGCACAGCGGAGGGCAACCAGCACACGCTGGAGGCCGAGCATCGGACAGAAATTACCTTCCGTCGCGATCTTGTCAATGACTGGAGCATCGCATCAACTAGAACCTCAGCAGAGCAAATGCTGGAGAGGAAGTCGCCTCCTCCCAGTATTCGCTATGCCAAAGGGGAGAGAGGAGCTTCCACTTCACTCTTAACCTGTCACCGACTAGAGACAACAATGCAAGAGAAATTAGCCAAATTGTCCTCACTGGAGCCTTGGAGGACAACTGGGAAGTGAACAATTCTGGCACTTCTCTCCGAAAATTTTCAGGGCACAGCATTTTTGTTTGACTGGAGTCACCGTTTTTCGTGTGAACAAGCTGTGGCCAGCTATAAAAATACTAAGCTCCTATCCAATTAACAATAATGCAATCAACCCTAGCAGCTGCTACACTTTGTCTCACAATAACTTGGAAAACTGGATGCTGCGGCCACAGTGATCCAATAAGAACGTTGGAGTATGGCATGTGACAACATCCCAAAGTCACAGCATTGCACGTATGGCTCTGCCAGACATGCGGCCGGAGGAGCCAGCAGTGTCTGCTCGTGCAGCGACATTACACAGCATTAAGAAACCATTCATGCATTTGTGAAACTATCGATTGGCTCGCAAATATGCATTAGAAACTCGAGTCAACTGGAGGTACAAATTGTCCCGCTTCATTTCCCCGCAAGCGATTTTACTCTCTGTGCAGTGCTGAGCAGAAATGTATCATGTGGCCTACCGTTTGAGGTACCAAAAGATGAATGACGACGAGAACCCGTGAAACCTGCGCAGTCCAGCCAAACAAGGTGGCTGTAAATCGAGGCAGCCATCACACATATCCTAACCCAGTGGGGCAAACTGAAATGCCACTTCAACATCGCTTGGCACAGCGAGAAGTGTTACGCAGATGAGATGCTGCACATCATGTACAGCGATGAGACGAACCATGCCTACTTTCTCTTTCTACGACCATCTCTTACAGAGGTGCAGCTTGTGAGAAAACCTTTTCAATTGAGCACTGCCAACCCTCTCACATTAATGAACGACCTCAGTCTGCTCATTGAAGGCCTTGCCAAGAGACAGTACTGCCGACGTGTAGGCTAGACCCCCTGTCTCGTGATCTAGACAGCTCCATAGACCCAAAGCCCCACCTAAGGTATGAGGCTGAAAAGAAGACATGAGACATGAGAGGACAGGGTCTCACCTAAGAAGCCAAAGACACATTCAGAGAAGACCGTTTTAAGTTCCTTCGTCATCCATTCGAAGGGCTGAAACTGCAGCTGCTCAACAACATTAACATCACGAGACAAGCAGCACTACTCTCTTCTGACAACACCCTCCAGGTGATCAAAGAGTCCCTCATTCCTCCGATGAAACAAAAGGCACGTCAGCTAAAATCATCACTGTTACTGAGTTCCAGTGAAGGACGATCACACTGGTTCCGTGGGAGGGCACGGCAGACGCCGTGTCATTCTGGAGCGAAGTAGCAAAGTGGAGAGATGCGTCGGGAGAAAATCCCTTCAAGAAGCTCTTGGAATTCATGCTCTGTGCCTAATGCCACCCTGGTCCAACGCCGAAGTGAAGCACATGTTTAGCCAGGTAAACATTGTAAAGAGCAAGGTTTGAAACAGGATGACGATGCCCATGGCCAATGCCTTCCTGACTGTGCATGCAGGACTAAAACGACATAACAGATGTCACAACTACGTATTCCCTAAGTCAGTTCTGGAGAACATAGACACCGAGGCAGCCTCCACCGACTCAGACACCATGAAAGGCCGGGAAGTTCCAAGCAGCGCAGGCTCGAGCACAGCTAGTCAAGCAGCAGTCTCGACATTTGCACGTGTATATCATAAGGGGGGGAGGGGCTGAAAGCCACTGCTTCAGCACAAGAAGCAATGTGTTACTTTTTTTACATATAAACAAACAAGTTTGAATTTTTAGCACAAAAATAATATTCAAGATTTTTGTATGAAAAAACTTCCCAGGGCATGGTCGTGCACCCAGAAATAACACCCCGCTTAAAGGGGTGCTGAACCAAAATTCGGATTTCACAAAATAAGCTTGCAGAAGTGTTCAACAGGCCGCCATAAACCATTAAACATCACTCATATAGCCATTTCTCGAGCGGATGGACGCATTTCTGGAAAATAAAGAAGCGAATGAGGGAGAATGTTGACACCATCTTATCGCAGAAGAGTTGAGAAGGAGGAGAAATGGCCTCGCTCCCTTTCCTCTCCGCGCCCTCACAGAGTCAAAGCGAAAAGAGGAGGAATTAAGAATCGCGAGGTCACGCATCTTTTCGGTCTTGCGCGAGCGCGCTCTTCTTTGACAAAAATGCGACGATCCGTTAGAGATACCGCTTTATAAGCTATGTTTTGGGATTTGTAGCGTCCCACCTATTGATTCTACGTTGTTTTCTGACATACAATTTTCAGTTCAGCATTCCTTTAACCCTTTCCCTACCATGGACGACCTGGATTCGTCCACACTGTTTGTACCACTCCCCCCGAAGACGAGCTGGGCTCGTCGACGTTGGTTCGGGCTCCAATACGCTACCATGGACGAACTGGGCTAGTCCACGTGTTTTTAGTTAGCTTTGCCGCAGATAGATGGCACTTTACGGAAAATAAAAATGCGGTAGATCTCTTAATTTTGGCAGAAAATTGTTCCAACGTAGGCAACAGGAGATTTAAAAATGGCGGCGCCAACTTCTGGTCGCTGCGTCCGTAGTAACGATCTTGCCTCAAAATTGTGGCAAATTGCGACGTCTCTTTAGATTCAGAAGACAGGGAAACGAATATTTCATTGGCCAGCGAGAGCGACGCAATAGAGTTATTGGATTTTAGCTCGGACGACTCCGATTCTGTAAGGACATTGTGTCGGTGTGTCGGCACTGGACTAGAATCAACGTAAAAAATTTCCCTCCAGCCCCTCCACGTTTTGTGTTCACTGCTATGCCCAGCATGAATGTCGATGTGTAAGTGATGTGAACTGTCTGGGGTACTGCTACGCCTGGCCTGAACGTCGATGTGCAAGGTGATATGAACTGTCTGCGGTAATGCAGTAAAGCCGAAATTCAGTCTCCTTTTCTTTTGCAGTGCATTCAAAAATTTCTCATATAACAATTTTTTTGGCATTTGTTTTTGGCCTTTGTATTGCATATTAAATTTATAGGGCACATAAAAGAAATTGGTATTTTCAAGAAGTTTTTTTTTTTTTTTCAAAAGTTTTGCGGTAGGCAAAGGGTAAAAGGGGATGCTGAACCAAAATTTTGAGCTAACAAAACATGACTGGAGCGATAAGCAGGACGGTGCAAAACCCAAAAACATCATTCGTACAGCGATATCTCCAACGGTTAGCTGTATTTTTTGGAAAAAAAAGTGTGCGATTGAACACGGCTGACGAGGCCAACGAGACTTGCCCCGTCACGATTATCATTCTCTCTCCTCTTCGCTTTGTCCCCTCGAGCAGGGCAACTGAAACGAAGAGGAGAGAAGCAAGGCAGCTTCCCCCCATTCTCAACTGTTCCATGAGAATCGTGATGTCACAGTCCTCGCTTTATTGCGCCCTTTTCCAAACATACTGCCATCCGTTTGAGATATTGATCTATGAGGGAGGTTTTGGAGTTCGTAGTGTCCTGTTCAGTGCATCTTTGGCCTTATTTTAATGCGAAAGCATTACATGAAAGGTGCACGGCCGAGCTCAGCGCGGCACGGCCACTTCTAGAAAGCGCGCGCTCAGCCGTCGGCCGGGGAAACGTGGCCGTCCACGCCACTACGCCGCAGGCAAACTAAGAGAGCGGAAGAACGACATTCATGCTTTCGTATTCGCAACTCATAAGAAGTGCTTAAATGCCCTCGGACTTTCTTACAAAATCCAAATTTCGGGTCAGCATCTCTTTAAAGGGATACTGTAAAACCCTTAATGTTCGCGAGCCCTTAATTTTCGCGAATTTCGCGAATTTCAAAATTCGCGAAACTTAAGGGCACGCGAAAATTTTGGTCCTTAAGAATTTCAATGCAGGCGTCTGGAATTCGCTAAATTTAATGGCCGCGATTATGTCCTCCGTGACTGATTCGCGAAAAATAGAGGTCGCAAAAATAAAGGGTTTTACAGTACTTCAACGAAATTTGAAATATATCTGTCGTGTTCAAAAATAGGTTGAATATGATCCACAATATCCGTAAATGACAATCGCACGTTTGTATTTTGAGCCTGGTGGCTGTATTTTTTGTTATAAAAGGCCCACTCTGGCAAGCGCTCGGAGAAGGCCCAGCGGAGACCACGCGACATCCAACGCAATCGTGACGTAGGTCGTCTCGGGACGAGCAAAGCTACGGCGAGGCTGACGTCGAGAGGATGGCCTAGTTGTTCCAGCCACCGAAGCGGCTGCTTTTGTACGAATTTTGAGTGACGGGTTAATCTTCTATAATCTTGTAAGGGGACAATAGCGACTTCTGCGACACACAAAAGGCATTCTCGGGAAGAGGGAAGTTCCTCCTTCCCCTCTTCTCTCGTCGTGGCCGGAGGCGAGGCACTCACCGTCACTAGCTGTCAAGGGTCCTAGACTGGCATTACAAGCGAGGCGTTAGCGACATCCAACAGGTGCTCTTTGCTAATCGTTTAATTCGTTTTAAAATTCCTTTTTGAGACTTTTTTAACAAGATATTGGTATGTTCGATGTGATACTGCTCCTTTGAACACATAAAGACCAAAAAATGAGCGCCGAAATTTCGTTGTAGTATCCCTTTAAGGGGTTGAGATCTAAGTCCCACTCGAGATGCGACAGTTTTTCCCTGCGTCTTAATGCCATAACACCAGCAACACAGCGTTCACGAGCGACAATACTAGTGTTCACAAGAAGCAACTGCAAATACTAGAATTGCTACATTTTGTCATCATTAGGCCCGCTTCAGACGGAGCAATTTCACCCAGCAACTTGACGTCGCAACACCAGCAACACGGGCCGCCCGCGTTCACACGCAGCAACCGAATTGCTCCGACTTGCCATCATCATCATTAAATTTGATATTTCTTTCACTATTTAGACGCCCAGCTACGCGCTAAAAATGTGTTCTTATATCTTTGAACGGCGTTAAGAATACTGACTCATTTTTCCGAAAATGTTTATTTCCAAAAACGATCCATTTCAAACCAGAACTAAGTCTTTAGCTGTCATCATCACCACCACAGGGGTGTCACGTGAAAATATTGCGTCCCTGATTGGCTGCAGCCGCTTCAAACGTCTTCGAATTGCTTCGAGTTGCTCGCTTGTTCGAGCCGGACCCGATCTCAGCAATTCGCGTCGATCTAGGGAAAACTAGGGAACAACCCGCCAGCAACCTCAAAATTGCTGGAAAAGTTGCCCCGTCTGAAGCGGGCCTTATTAAAATTATTTTCTCACACTATTCAGACACAGTTATGGGTTCAAAACACATTTTTCTTTATATCTTTAAGGGGTGTTGAGAATACATACATTTTTTTTTATATCTTTAAGGGGTTTGAGAATACACACATTTTACTTTATATCTTTATATCAATTTAGTCGCAAAAACGGTCCATTTCAAGCCAGAAGCAAATTAATCCTAGTTTTAAAGGGAGACTGACAACCCCCAATTTTTTTTTTTTCATTTTTTTTGACAGGCGATTTATTATGGTGTCGGAATACCACCCAATTAATATTTTGCTACAGAGTCACATATTTTTTTAATAAAGCCAAAAAACGCAACTGCTCGAAACTGAAACCGAAACCCCCGCACCACACGGAGAAGTGGAGAGGAGACAGTGAGTGGCGGAACTCACGTGGCTACACCCAACCGTGCAATTTTTTTTTTTTTCTTTCGGGTGCAGCAGACTAAATGCGTTGCGGGATCCGTTCGCCGTGCGATTCCTTTGCAGTTATGTTTGTTTTGCTCGCTGTTCTGTACTTCAAGATGAGTTATTTTGTACATTTAAGTGTTGGCAATTAGTAGTGAGTGCCCCTGGTGAATTCCCGTGATCGGCTCCGAAAAGAATACTCCCAAGATGTGCGTGAACAGCTGCCTCACATGTCCTGCATCTGAAAGTGGCATTGTGCGGCAGAGGTGTCAAAAACGGAATCCCATACCATTTAGTTCAGCGCCGTATCGTCCACAACAATTGTTTTTTTCAGTGATACGTGTAAAAAAAAAAAAGAAATGTAAACATCGCAAAATGTTTTTAAAAAGTGAACCCGTGCCCGCTGCGTGTGAAGCGGACGTCTTTCCACTAAGCTACTGAAGGAACTCTTTCGTTCGTAGTAATTCAGCCGGTCGACTGCATGTCGGAAAGTTTGCTGCTGGTTTCCCTCCAGTACATGCACTCCTGGCTTGAAGTCAGGCAGCACCACGCATTGGCCACATTCACACCAAGTAAAGAAATTGTATGCGTGCGTATTCAACTCGATGTACGCACTTCAAGCTTGATGTTTGAGCGAGCGATGTCTTCAGCCACAAGAAGGGACGACGGCTCGGCGACGTCTTCGTGCAATCGGCTTGCTGGTCGGCCGTGTCGTACGGGATGAATATACCCTCTTTTGATCGGTCCAAAATTTCTCTTTCGAAGGAAGACAGAATTCGCCGGTACCGTGAACAACAGTTCTGAAGTAGAGATCCCACGCCCGTCGTCCGCTGCCATCCGCGCAGTGAACGCACAGAATGCTTCCGGTTGTCTGTGCAACTTTTTTTTTTCTTCAATCAATGTATTTCAGTTTTTTGGAAGCCACCAAAAATGGGTTTCGTATTTTTTTTTTATATTTTTAATATTGAGTGTATGCTTTCAATGACCCACGACTTTGATTACATTTGGTGGTCGAGTCTAAACCTTAGAAAACGGCCCGTGACCACGAAAAAGAGAGCGAGCACAACTCAAACCGGCCAGTTCTCGATCGGCGGTTTTCGGGCGAAAGAAACCAAATTTCGAGCCGCAAACTCTATTCTAGGTAGTTGGGCTCTCATATATCCACGTACAACTAAAACCCTCGGCGAGCATAAATACCCTGTCAGTGACCCTTTAAGCTGCCATCACCATCAACCACTGGTGGGGGGGGGGTCACAAGAAAATATTGCATCCCCGATTGGCTGCTGCCTGCGCTTCAAACGTCTCCGTGTGGTTGTAGTTGCTCGCCCGTTTCGAGCCGGACTCGATCCCAGCAATATGCATTGCAGCCCAAGGATCCTGAGAGAAACTCGCAAGCGACCTTGCAATCGCGGGGAAAATTGTCCCGTCTGAAGTGGGCCTAAAGTTACCCGAAACAGAGTCGAGTGAAATACTCCTCTAAGCATACAAGTTGTTCCCCACGGTGCGAGCAAGACGCTCTTTCGAAGAAGCACCCACCTCATAGTCCATTTCCAGGCAGGCAAACACCGGGTTCTCAAAGCCCACGTCCACTCCAACAGCGTGGTACACCAGTGTGCTAGACTTGTGGGCTTCCAGGGGAGACGAAATGGTGAGCCGGGCGGCTGCATCTCGGTTCAGAATGTAAACGAGCTTCTGCTTCTCCACGGCGGCCACCATGAGGGCTCGGCCTTTGGGGTCCATGGCAAGGTGCTGGCCGGGCACAATGCGGCGACACCCGCTCTTGCCAAACGTCTCCTGGTGCACCTAGTCAAGGACACAGCCGAGAGAAAACACTTAGTCGAGCAGAAAACCAAAGCTTATCGGCATCCTCGCAATTGTAGGGAAAAAGCCCAGTCTGTAGTGGGCCTAAAACAGGCTCCAGGGAGCAACCTGTCCATGCCTCGACAATGCAACACCAGCAACACGGGCCTCCATATCACGCGCAGAAACCACTGAAACTCATATCACCAAGTTTTGTCATCATAACCATTCAAATTGTAATTTTCTGCAACTATTTAAACACAAATTATGCATTTTCTTTTAATGGTGTTGAGAATACCAATTAGTTTTCTTGAAACCATATTTAGCCACAAAAATGATCCACTGCAAACCAGAACAAAAAGTTAAATCCCATCCTCGGATATCACCGGCACCCCCTGTGGAGGTGATATCCTCAAGTGAAAATATTGCATCCCCGATTGGCTGTTGCCGCTTTGGATGTCTCGGAGTTGTTAGTTTGTCAACCGTCTTGATGCGGACCTGATCTTAGCAACTCGTGTTGTAGCGCAAGGATCTAGGGCAGAACTTGTCAGCAAAGTCCAAAATCGCTGGGAAGATGGCCCCGTCTGAAGCGGGCCTAAAGCAAAAAACGAGTACAGGAAGCACTTGGAACATTCTAAGAATGGCCAGGCCCACTTCAGACGGGGCAATTTCGGGGATGCTGATAAGTTCTTACCCAGATCCACGCGCTGCAACATGTATTGCTGGGATCACATTAGCATCAAAACAAGTGAGCAGCTCGAACTCGGACACGTTTGAAGCGGCAGAAGACAATCAGGGACGCAATATTTTCATGTAGGCCCTTGTGGTGGTGATGATGATAACTGAACACTGGGGTTTAACTTGGTTCTGGTTTGCAATGAATAGTTATCGCAACTCAATGGTCTCAGGAAGGTCAGTTAGTATTATCAATGCCATTTAAAGATATAAAAACATGCTATTGACATGTAACTTCATTTAAATGTTGCGATTACAAGTGCAGTGATGACAAAACGTAGCAATTTGAGTTTCTCCAACTTGACAGCTACTCTGTCACGATGAATGCCGATGAAACGATCGCCAGGATACGTAATAATTGCTACAGCCGAACGCGGCACTGTTTATCCCAGTCTTGAGGCGAATGGCCGTCAACTCAACCACCAACATGGTGGTTGCTGGCGTAGGATGTCGTGTCATGTAGCCAAGTATAGTTTTAGGAACTGGCAATCCCAACGTCTAGACTAGCAGTGTCGTGCAATGTGCACAGGTTAATGATCGGGAACAGATTTAGGAGGGGTGGAAGATGACCTGGCACAAGCAACTACACTAAATCACAACCCTCCTACCTGCACATCCAAGTAGGGATACAAACCTTTTCAAACGCACTCTTCTGTGGGTTGTATTCCAGGATTACAATCCTTCCCGAGTCCGAACCGACCACCAGGTAATCTGAAAGAACCCAACATATATAACACCAACGCGTACGAACGTTGCATTCACAAATCGGCAAGCAAAAACATGCGAATCGTTGCTCATACCTTTTGAACCGCCAGTGAGACGAAAGCTCATCATGGAACGAATGATTCCGAACACCTCCGAAGCGTAGAGTGTGTAGACTTTGCCGGTATTGGGGTCGGCCCGAAGAAGCTCGAGTATCTTGCCTCTCGAAACAGCTATTTCCTGGAGCTTCGTACCCGAAAAGTTACCGTGCACGGCATGCGTAATGCCGGTAGCACGTTGTAACGTTAGATTATACAGGTACATCTTGGCTTATTCTTTTAAACCACCAGGAACCTCCCTGTAACAACGAAGAGGCGGAATTAAGTTAGCAGCCACTCGGATCGGCGCAGCTTATAGCAGCAAAGATACTTTTTAATTTTTTTTAATTAATTTTTAATTAAAACTTCGAAATACAGAAGCATAACCACAGGGTAAAACGGCCGTAAGCGGTGATCATCGATGAACTGTACTCTGAGACTACAAGCAGCAACAAGCGAAGCAGGCTGGGCACCGGCACAGAACGTCCCTGTCCGAGCTTTTCCCCACTTTTTTCCCTAGCGAGTAAACAATCGAACTGCCGGCAGACGCCAAGATGTGCAAATAGCATCCAATAAATTATACAGGCATTCAGTGAAGAATAACATCGTACAACTATTCATCAATTAATAAGTACTTACACGGCTTTTGTTAATAACGATTCAGATGGATTGATATTGTTAGCAAAACTCGCGTTTCCCCAGAGCATCCATTTTTCAGCAACATGTGGCGTCAGCCAAACCACACGTAACGTAAAGCTGGTAAAGCGCGAAAACGTAATAAATGCAAGATTAAAATTACAATAAAACAAATAATAATTACGATACTCACCTTTAAAAACTATAAGTTAAAATATAAAGACACAAAAAACAAATATTTTTATTCATCCGAAGCAGCGGCTGGTATGAGATGAGAGATTCCCCCGCCACCATGCGGCCACAGTGGAATCATAACCAGTGGCTGTACCAGTGGTCCCACTCAAGGCCACTTCCGGTAATCGCGCGTACACAGCGCTCCTCAAGCCGGATGGCGACAACTGAAGATGTAAAACAAAAACAAACAAAAAAAACAGGGTCAAAAAGAATTGCAATAAACTAAATTGAGTGCGTTAATGTTAATATTTTTAGAAAACATAATAAGCCAGGTTATGATGATAAACCAATATGAAAAAGAAAAAATCGAGCAGTGACCGTTTGCTTTAAAAGTTCATTGCCCTAACTGAAGCCATGTTTTTAAACGTCGCCGGTCGCGTTGTCGGCGTTGTCGGTGTTGCTGTTCTGCGAATTTCTCTTCCCAACCTTTCGGTTTGATCCTCGCTTGGCGTTTTAATGTCACGTGAGTTACCGAATCACGCTATGAATGTGTTCTAAATGGGCCTGCTCGGGCAAGAAGCCAAAAAGCCGGGGACTCACTTCGCCGTTCGAGATTCCGGGATTCCGTTCAAGTTCGTTGCTGGTGAGTGCAAACATTTCTTAAAGTGCTCGTGCTGTCCTTCGCGTCAGGCCATGGCACGATCGTCTTTTCTCCAACGCAGTGTGTGTGACTCGGTTAATTTCTTAGGCGTATGTACGTCGGACGTGACTTGTAAAACGGTCGAACGTAATGAACTGCTTGTTCACGCTTAATGATTTCGCAGCCTCCACGTATCGAAGCTTTCACACCACTCTACTGGAAAAATATAAATATCGTGGCAAATGACGCGAATCAGAACCGAACCTGGGGTTTGCTGATCTGTAAAATCATAAAAGAGAAGTTGGCATCATCATAGTGGTCGGCCAGCAGACGCTCTCTCCTACGGGCTTTCGCCTATCTGCTTCGCCTCGCACGCCCCCCAGGACACAGTTCGCTCTTTTTGCTAATGAAGATTATTATATAAAAAACAAATATATATGATATAAAAAACAAAACAAAACAAAAACACGCAACATTATAAAAAGTGAATTTACCAGTTATATATTTGCAAACAGGCTAAGCAAGTTTACTGGGTACATTGAACATAACTCTGAACTGACTAGTCAGATGGATGTCCCTTGAAGGGAATTAACGGGAAGGCACCTCTAAAAAAAGCGTTGCTCAAACATGCCAGTTTCCTGGACTCACACCTGCCTTCTCTCTCTCCTCAGGATACCCTGTGGGTATGGCAGCATCTGGCACCTGTTGTTCAGCAAGCGTCGAGACCCCCCCCGTCAAACTCCAGACATAATTTATCTCCGCTTGGCACGTCATGCAGTAAGACCCACAGTGCTTATCTAATTTAGCAGTATAAGCAGGGACGGATCCAAGGGAGAGATCTAAGGGGGGGGAATCCATGGGGAGGATCCAAGGGGGGGCGACAGGGGCAGCCGCCCCCCCCCCCCCCCCCCCCCCAAACAAAGTCGACCCCCCCCCCCCCCCCCTTCTCGGAGGGCAATTTGATAGGGGTGGACCCCCCGGTGCACACTAAAGAATGGGAGAATAGTATCCTTACAAATTTTTTGCCCCCCCAAACGAAGTTCTGGATCCGCCCCTGAGTATAAGGTGTGTCTCACTTCGTCCATTCACTGTATGCTGTTACTTTCTTGTTCCAGTACGATGGTTCCTCGGAGAATCAAAGAGAATACCACAAGGACGACAGATGTGTGGAGGCAAGCTGCAAGGGCCGGGCACCAGAGACAAGGACGATCAGTAACCAGGGGGATAAAGTGAGGAAACTCAAGAGGCAGCTCATCTTCTGGGCCACAAGAAGAAAATCGAAGACCGTATGCTGGGAAATTCGTCGACCCTCATCCTTGGGTGGCATGAGCATTTTCTGGTCAATTTGTACTTGAGGTGAAGTGTTACTGCAACTAGGTAGACTCGTCCTTTTGTAGCTTACAGGGCGTTACCAAAGCTACGGCACCAGCGAGATAACCGGAACATTGGGCTGAGGGACGGGACAACATATGTTGTGGGAGTATATTCCTCCCAGGGAGAGCTCTCACAAAACTTGCTTTGTTGCTCTGATTAGCTCCTAAGGGCGGCAGCGTTTTTTCTTTGTAAAATTAGGCTGAACCAAGTTATAGCTGTAATGTGGCCACCGAAATTGACATTGCGGCAAAACATTTCTTATGAGGGTTCTGGCATCTATCCTATGATCTCTTATGCAATTATGAATGTCGCAGCCACAAGTGATCACTTGACAAATATCTGCAACTCGTCATATGACAAACTGCGTAAATGGTTGGGTAAGTGCAGTAGCGGCAGTTCTGCATATCTGGGAAAAAAGAGTGGCTGGGAGGGCTCTCGTCCTCATCACCATCTGTCTCAGGGAGGGCTGTCTTGAAAACCCCTTTCAAGTCATTAGTCTGAAAGAGAGTTTCTGGGATACCGCTGACGCATAGTAATTTCCGGCATCTATGAGACACTTGAGAAGGAAAATCTTGTGCAGTTGCAGCCTGCGAACCAGGTTGCAAACTGTGAGGACGACTTAGATGAAGTCGTGCTTTGTACGAGTGGTCTCAGCATTTGGCATGCAAGCTGTGGAGCAGTTCTGGCAATTGGAACTTCAAGCTCCTGGATACTGGAACTGTTCTCATCAGCACGACAACCATAGCTGGTTGTCGTGCCAGTAGACCTCGTTCTGAAGTCACCAGAAGAAAACAACAATAACCAGTTGCTGCCATCATGTTGCGTTAGCCAGTGGTCAATAACAAGACTTTTCCTCTCTTGAGATTGGACAAGGTGTTCTTTAATTAGTTCTCTCAAAGCCCCTTTGACACGCAATGGCACACATAACCTAGTTCAGTGAACACCCTACCTGTTAGTAGTGTTTCCAGTTTGTGCTAAATCACAACAAGAGCCCTTGAAGAATAAGGTAGTGCTGTGAAAAAGTAAATTTTTAATTCCTCATACCGGAGATTCCCATCTGTTGGAGTTTGGATAGGAGCAAGCTGTGGTCTGCTCTGTTAAAAGCCTTTCTGAAGTCTACCTGGACGATCTCACACGGAGTTTGGTTGTCGAGGCTGGTGCTGAGTGCATGGGTGAAAGCTGCAAGGGCCGATTTGCAGCTCGTGCCGGGGCAGAAACCGTATTTCATTTCATTCATTTCATTTCATTCATTGTTCTCTCAGGGCCCGAAGGCATTAAAGAGAGGAGTGGGGTTTTTCTAAACGGAAACATGTGAGTATAACGATACACAAGGCAAGACATAAAACAAAAGTTATTGAACATAAAAAAACTTAGTAATGGCAATTTTAAAATCAGTAGCATCAGTTATCGAGACTATGGGTGCAGGAAGGCGATTCCAATCTATTGAGGTCTGAGGGAGAAAGGAGGCATTGAAAGATGAGGTGTTACACTGGGGGACACCTACTTTTAGATGGTGATTAGTTCGTAGCGAAATGTAAGATGGTTCTAAGAATAATGTTTGACGAAGTGTTGGATTAGAGTGAAAAATCTTCTGAAAAAGACAAAGCCGGGATATTTTCCTGCGAAGAGAGAGGTTAGGCAAGGAAAGGGATGGTGGGGGCTAAGGAAGTTCGATAGCTCAAGGTGGGCTAAGAGTCGCTTGTTAATGACTCTCAATTGTTTGTCAAACGATGGAGGTTATGGAGATTGGTCGGTATGAGTGGATGTCAGACTTGAGGGGGCACCGTGTCCCTTTTTGAGAGGCGTTACTGATGCAACTTTCCAGGATTTAGGAACAGAGCTCTGGGAGAGAAAATCGTTGAAGAGGCGAGTGAGGACGGGGGAGATGCAGCCAGCACGGGGTGGAGGCTGTCTGGTCCAGGGCGTTGAGAGGAGTTGACACAGGCAACGGCTTTGTAGGTTTCACTTTGAAGAATGACTATGGGAGAGTGTGGTTGCTGGTGTGGCCTCGACTGGCAGAGTTGTGGGTTGGGTGGGACAAAGGTTAGGTACGGTAGGGTCGAGTAATGCTGCAGCTAGAGCACTATATAGCTCCTACGGAGCAGAGTAGCGCAATCCTTTGATCAGCATGTTTTGCCGACAATATGGCCGACAGAGCTGCTCTGCGCGAGTCACGTGGTAATCAGGGTTCCAGGAGGCGGCCCTCCCTATGGGAGAATACATGGAGATCGACGCAACACAGCTGATTAAAAAATATACGCCGAGTTCACACTTTTAGAAACTAGTCTGTAATGACGTCGGTAAAGCACTAAACACTTTATCAAAGTTTTAATATTATCGGATGCGTGTGAAAATTTTGAGAAGGCGATTTCCAAGGCAATGGCGTTTGAAGCAGACGATTTTTGTACGCAGCGGAGATGGGCTTTCTGGGTTGGCCGGAGTGGGTCACGTGAACGGTGTGTCGTCGCCGCGTCGTCTGCTGCATGATGCCGATCAGGCAATTTTTTTCAAAAAATTACGTCCTCTCGTGGCACACAACTTAGCGCAGATTATTCTAAAATGTTCCATTATTATGTCAAAAACTATTGTTGTTCCGTTCATTCCCACAATATTGAAGAAACAACGATATTCTCACGTTCCCCATGCACTTCTGACCGGAGTTGGAACCTCCGGGCGTTCGCCGCTAGTCGCCGAGAGATGGCGTTCAGGATTGCGCTACTCTAGAGTTCCTGTATAGGCTCCCTACGGGAGCCAGAGTTGCGCGTTTGATTCCACATGCCGCGTGCCGCCCTCGCCGCTATTCGCCGAGATCCGATCACGTGAGGAGCCGTATCACGTGTCGGGCAGCAAAGTAGACGTTGCACGCGCCCCGGCGTACGTTCCCAGGCTTTTAGAGCCCGCCGCGCGCCTCGAACACGCGGTGCTGCTATTCGCCGAATTCAGTCACGTGAGGAGCTGTATCCACATGCCATGCGTGAACGCGCAACTCTGGCTCCCGTAGGGAGCCTATACAGGAACTCTATGCTACTCTGCTCCGAAGGAGCTATATAGTGCTCTAGCTGCAGCCTGAGAAAAGTGGTAAGAGAAGAGCTCTGCTATGTCGTTAAGATTGGAATAGGGCCTGCCGTGATGTGTGAAGACCGGCGCATGGAACATTTTTTTTTTATAGTGAAAACATGCCCAAGAGTTTGGGCTGGCAGGTTGCTTTTGCTTCTAGTTACTATAGGTAATCGTTATGGGAGATATGGATGAGATGCTTGACTTCGGTACATGCTTGGTGGGCTTGGTTAAGATGAGTGCGATTTAGAGGCGCTTTTTTGAATAGCAAGTGTTTACGTCTGATTAAGACTGCAATCTCCTTTGTCATCCATGGAAGGCTGCCGTGCCTCCTGTTGATCCTTAAGGTGAACACATTTGTGCTGAATTGCTGATGTGTTGAGCGAGAGGTCGTCGGCCTCGTCAGTCGATGGGTGATCAAACACGATGGACCAGGGAGCGAGGTGAATGAGCTGATTGAGATGAGGGGAATCGTTTTTTTAGAACTGCTGGAACTTCTTGGCTTGGTGACCTCGCTTGGGGGCTGAGCAATGGATATTAGTGAGGAGAGCACTGAGATCACTGCCTGGAAGGCTGGATTTCACTGTGCAGCGGTAGGATAAGGTGGGATTATTGGTGCAGACGAGGTCGAGGAATGTAGCGTACCTGTTTTGAGAAATGTAGAATGGGGCGTCATGAAGTTGGGTGAGGCCAGCAGTTTCCAGTACGTCTAACAGCATGCCATCGAGTGGATCAGATCAACAGTGCAGAAAACCTGCTGGGGTCGACGCGCTGTAGGCTCTCTTGGAGGAGGGCGTACGATTGTTCTTGGAGGGAGGGTGGGCAGTAGGTAGGCACCAGAAGAAGCTTTCCATGTTTGCAAAATACCTCGACAAAGATGGCTTCTAGACCCGGAGGGGTGAGGTGGTCGAGACGTTGGCAGGGCAGGTGTTTTGGCATGGCGAAGACGGACGCCTTCGCCCCAAGGAGGGACGGTCTTGGTGGAATAAAGAGAATTGTGCGAGATTGATTAATTGCCCATTAATTTCCCACCGAAGACGGGCGTCCAGCCATGTCTCGCACACAGCGAATATTGTATACGGGAAAGATTACTTCAGTGCTTTAAAGTCGGGAAGGTTGTTCTTTAGGAAGCAGACGTTGGAAAGCCAAATGTGATTGGAGTCTGTAGACTCCAATCGCGCACTTTTCGCACGACAGCTATGCCAAAGGCGGAGTTGTCGTGCGAACGGTGAACACTGTCGATGTTGTCGCTCGCCAGAGGCGGGTCGGAGAACTACTTGGTAGAGCTGGCGATGATGGTGGAAAACGCAGGGGCTCCGTGCTGCTTAGGGGATGGAAAGAGGTCATCGGCCAGGGGTGGGAGCTGGCACGCCGCACAGAACCACTCAGTTGATAATGAGGAGAGGCGTCTATACAAAGCAAAAGATACATCTTCGCATTTCTGATGGAACCACAAATCACAAACGTCGCATTGGAGAGTAGCGACATTGTCGAACACAGGCCGGGAACAGCAGGGGCAGGTGGGATGTGAGCCGGAGTATGAAGTACATCACCAGTGATCAGCAATAACGGGATTAGGTGAGGTTGTTGGCAAGGGTGACGAGTGAAGAATGCTCAGCCAGGAGGTTGCTTCCATGGACGACAATGTTCGATGGTGATGCTGCAGTCAGAAAGTGGCATTCTAGGTGCTTACGGTTTGTCGATGATAGGTGATATCTCTATCGAAGGGCCAGTAGCCCCGTTAGGCAGATCAGGAGACGGAGAGCTGTAAAGGCGCGCCGTCATCTAACCTAGCATCTAAACATTGTGCTGAAGAAATTGACTGGCTAGATCCAACATATTTCATAAAAAACTGCCCAAGGGGGCTATGTTCGACAAATGTCTTGTTTCTCCCGAGAAGAAACGGAAGTGATGGAAGTGACGATATTGCGTTTGAGTGGTTAGAGGCTCAAATGACGAAAGAGGGAACTTTCGTCATTTTACGAACGCCATTTTACGCCATTTTACGAACGCCGTCTGCTAGCCAAAGCCGAACGCGGTATGTCAGATCAACCGCCTCCGCCGGTGCTCCATCGCCGACGGCGATGGAGCACCGGCGGAGGCGGTTGATCTTCAGCGCTGTCATTCATTATCGCTTTGTGCATCGCAAGGGCGAAATGAAAGTTGAAACATTTCGTGCACAGAAGACCCGTAGTGCTTGATGACGTGTCACCGGAACCACGCGGAACAACGTGCCACGCGGTTTTTAAGAGATAGTGTAACGTCTTAAACGCGAAATAAAATTTGTTTATTCGCAGGACCACACCCTTTATGAAAAACAAAAAATGCTGCAACAGACCGACGCAGATGTCTCTGTTTTTATGAGCAATGCGCATGTTTTCCTGGGAGGTTATCAGTCGATTCTTAAAAAGCGAGGAATTGCTTGCTGACGCTCTCTTTGGTAACCACCAATATGCCCGGCGTATCGATTCCGGAGCGGAATAAATTCATCACCCTCTCTGAGCAGGGCCTATCGCAAAGAGCTATAGCCAGGTTAAGCGGCCGCTTGCTTTAGACCGGGCGACAGTGCGGCGACAGAAAAGCACCCCGAGTGACGGCACTTACAGCGCACCACTGGCGAAACGCGGAAGTTCCAGGCGCCCCGCGCGAGGGTTGAGGCAAAGCCGCCTGTATACTCTGTGCCTGTCAGAAGCGCGCCTCGAGGCCGTTGTGTTTCCTCCTTTCCCTCCCTCACCCCCTCCTCTCCTATCGCCCGTGTCAGCCGCGAGACGGCGTTACGCACGTTGGGGATCGGCGTCGTTCGGCAGCGGCGTGTGTGGGGCCGCGTCGGGTTCTTCCCGTCAGAAAGTTTCGTGTTCACGCCTCGAAAAACTTGTTGTTTTCTCTTCCTGTCCGTTCTCCGCTGGGCTGCTTTTCGTGTTGGCCAAGAATTACAATCTGGTGCCCGTTCTACGTTTCTACGTCCATTGAAAACATACTGCTCGAGCCAATAAAAGTAAACATTGCATTTTGAATTATGAACTATTGGACTCATATATCAGTCTTGGGTAAAGTACATCTAAAAGGTACTTCAAGTAAAGTGCGAAGTAAATGAGGCGTGATGTACGTCAATTAAAGTAGTAAGTACAGTGAATACAATGTACTTAAAGTAAAGTACTATAAATATAATGCACGTTCAAAGTAAAGTACAATTATTTCAGCACAATCTTTCATGATGTTTTTTTCATTCCCCTATACAGTTATTTTTTAACTGGTATGCATCGCCCAGGGGTAATCAGGGGGCATGACATTTTTAAAAACAGCGGCGAATATTTGATAAAGTCAAGTGGCCACAGAGTAGTTATTTTCAGGAATGGAGCCAAATTCAGAAGTCCCTCTTCTGAATTTGGTGCCGCTTGCACTGGATTGTTGCACCCAAGGGGGTTAAAATGTACTAGGAGAGAGCATGACGCCAGCCCCGTAGCTTCCGCAAGCAATCCTCTCATAAAGGATTGCTTGCGGTGCATGCGGGGACTGTAGGTACTCTCTCTGCACGTGCTGGCGTCAGCAGCAATAATTGTTTAAAGAAAAGTTCCAGATGAAATAGAATGTTGGTTGAGGACATCTTAGTAGGACCCGCACCCTCGCACCCAGGTACATTTTCATTAGTTCTCAGGGGCCCTCCAGGTGGAGCAGCCTGTATCGATGGCCACGCGTTCCGGCGTTCGGGTTCCATTCCGTGCTGACTGTACCTGAATGAAAACAAAACATTGCTGTGTATGTTCGAGTCTGGAAGCCGAGAAACTAGTAATGAGTTCTCTTTATAAATCAGTTTAATTGCATCTCGTATCCACCCTAAACTTTGCGGTTTAAAAAGCAGGTCATTCTACCTGAAAGTGATAGCAAGCCGCGCCTGCATCGAAATGGGCTCTCTGACGACATACTGCTTCGTGAGCTTTAATTGTTTCCAGGAGAGCGTGGAGTCTTTCCGAAGTGCTGGGCATTATCCGGTATTATCTTAGAAACTGCTCCGGGTCATTATGAAGCATACATTGGGTCTGCAGAGGAAAAGTATTCAAGAAGCCTGCTCGTAGAAAAACACAAGTCGACTTACCGATGAGTAAAACTCCGATTCTGTGGCTCTGTTTTGCCAGCACGGCCGGAACCACCATTGCCGCGGGTTTCCATCTAGGAGCAGGAGTTTTTTATTCTGCAGAACTAGGTATTTCTTTTTATAGAGCAGCCTGAACACGTCATCATCCAGAGTAGCGGCCATCATGCTCTATGAAAGACGAAGCGCGCTGCTGCTTGCACTCTTTCAATATGGAACATCGTCCACGTTACGAAGCCACCGGGACAACTGATTGCCTTGCAACGCACCAACTAGCTTGCTCAAGCAGTGTTGCCGCACTGCCCCTTCAGTTTTTCCCTCGTCGAGCGGCATAAATTCCCTTTTTTTCCCACAACACCATTTTAGTGACAGAAGTCGTTTTTAAGATATGCATGACACCAAGTATATTTAAATGCAAAAACACCTCCCGTATGTTTTTGTTTTGTAGAAGTTTGCATCGCATAAATTACGAAATGCAGAAGTTGACATACTGCAAACTGGTTTCCCCTCCCCTTCTTTTCCGCATTATACCTTGGTTCAATGAACCAGGAACCAGGGAAACTAAATGAAGGCAAGCGGGCCATTAACTAAACAAAAATCGCCTGCTCGTTTACGTGATGTGAAGGGGAACCCACCCACTATGCAATCGATGATATATTTCATGGACAGAGGACGTGTGTGCGTAGCTAGCGGTGAGGAAAGCGCGCGAACCGGCAGTACTGTAGTGACAGGCTTGCAGCATGCACATGGTGTAAGTCGTGATGAATTAGATTGGCTCTTCAAAACAGCAAACTGTCTGAGTAGCTAGTTCCACTTCCTTCTCTTGAGAAAACATGATTGCGCTTTAAGACAGGGACATAGGAAGAACAGACACTACAGAGCGCTCTGAGGTGTCTGTTCTTCCTATGTCCCTGTCTTAAAGCGCAATCATGTTTTCTCACGTACCATACCAAGTCGCCCAACAATCGGCACCCGTCATTCCTTCTCTTGTTCGATGTAGATAAGAAAATTTAAAAAAATCCGGTTTAGTTTTTTATTATAAAATATTTCCCACGTTTTACATACGTTTAAATTCTGGTTTTTTACATACGTTTAAATTCTGGTTTCCCTTTTTCCCTAGCTGTCATGCTTTTTCCCACAATATGGGAAATTTCCCACGATTCGGCAACACTGTGCTCAAGCAGTTATGAGCTGCGTTTGTCCCGGTGTCCTTGTCGTATTCGTCGTGTTCGTTGTTTTCGTTGTTGCCAACGCAGCCGATGCAAATGTCTGAATCCGCCCTAAATATAAGTATAGCATGTACTTTTTGCCAGAAGGTAATAAATAAATCAATTTTTTTTTATAATTTTGTTAGATATCGAATATAGTTACCTCAAACGAATTCAATGGTTCCAACCATGTGCTTCGCAAATGCGGAAAATCGCATGTGTTCTCAATCAATGTGAAAGGGAACGCGAAATTTCGCATGTGCGGTTCATCGCTCCACCGATTTCGCAGTAGAAAATCGCACCATGTGAATCAGACTTAATGCTATGCTCGATAAAACGACTAACCGAGTCTAATTGCGATGTTACCTGCGTGCGAATAAAAAAAAAATGGAAAAACTGTGTCAGAGTGGCCGGTCGCTCCGGCGAAAAGTAAATCCGGTTGCTGCATCCATTTTACTATACAAAGTTCGTACTGGTGTAGGCCTTTAGCGACAATGAGGGGAAATCTGGAATAATAAATAAAAACGTGCTCTCCTGGCGCAATAGACGCAGTGGTTGAGTTGCCGGCTGACTCCACTGCTACTGAAGTAACGGAACGAAGATACGCTAGTTGATCATTTACTGAAATAAAACAACAGAGCGCCAAAGGCTGATTTTGGAGTAGCCATAACTATTCTAAGAACGCGAACCACTTCATAACGGCAGCCACGAGCGAGAGTTCGATGTTAGGTACAGCTCGCCGGTACAGCCCAACGATGGAGAACGGCAACCTCCCGGTTTGTCGTCTCCTAGCATGCAGAGTCGGGCGCGTGCCCTCTCTTTTTACCCCACCGAACCTGCTGAACTTCGGACACTTCGGATGTGTGTGGAGAGGGCGCTGCGGTCTAACAAAATGGCGCCGCCCTGAGAGCGCTAAATGGAATGGTCTATATGTTTCTGCTTTGTTTATTGCATTGTAATTTAAAAGATTATTTGCAAGACAAAGATTATAAAGTAAACGTCAGCACAAACCTGATGGGAAACGGTAGCGACAAATTTATACTCGCGACAGCGGGCAGCAGCAGTGGCCCGAACGCAATGGCGGCTGTGCGTGCTTTGAGTAGTGAGTACACCACTGGAGTACACTCTACTTCGAGCAGCGACGACGAGTCGTCCGCTTCGTCTGCACAGATCATTTTTGTGACCATGATTTTGCCTGGTGGACCTGTGTTCTTGAATGCCAGCACTAGCGCGGCACCAGTAAGAAAGCCCCTCGAGTACAATTGTCGGAGGCGGAAACAGGACGACACCGGCGACAAAGGAGGAACGCCGGAGTGAGAGCACTATTTAGCTCCTACGGAGCAGAGTACGCAATCCTTACATTCGCGTGTTTTGCCGACAACATGGCCGACAGAGCAGCGCGGCACGAGTCACGTGGTACTCAGGGTTCCATGAGGCGGCCCGCCCTATGGGAGAACACATGGAGATCGACGCAACACGGCTCATTAAAAAATAAAGGCCGAGTTCACGCTTTTCGAAACTATTCTGTCGTGAAGTTGGTAAAGCACTAAACACTTTATCAAAGATTTAATAATTTTGGATATCCGTGAAAATTTTGAGAAGGCAATTTCCAAGGCAATGGTGTTTAAAGCAGACGACTTTTTTTACGCAGCGGGGATGGATTTTTCGGATTGGCCGGAGCGGGTCACGTGAACGGTGTGACGTCGCCGCGTCGCCTGCTGCATGCTGCCGCTCAGGCAATTAAAAAAAAAAAAAAAAAATTGACGTTCTTACGTGGCACACAACTTAGCGCAAATTATTGTAAAATCTTCCTTTATTATGTCAAAAACTATTCTCGTTCCGTACATCCCCAAAATATCGAAGAAAAAACAATTTTCTCACGTTCCCAAGGCATTTGTGATCGGACTTTAAATTTCGCCAGCAGTATGTCGTAATAAATGGACACAGTTCTTCTGTCCTACCCATTAGAGCTGGAGTACCGCAAGGTGGCATTTTAGGTCCTTTGTTATTTAATCTATACATAGACGACATTCTTAATATCAGCAAAGCCCCGTCCTTCATCACTTATGACGATGATACCAGTCTATTTTTTTTTTTTTTTTCAGGTACAGATATAGAAGACCTTGTTAAAGAAACGAATGCTTCACTAGAGAAGCTATATGATTGGAGTGAAGTTAACTCACTAATAATCAACGCGAGCAAAAGCAAGGCTGTCCTTTTTAAACCTAAGAATAGACGTGTTTCTTTTTCTTTTAATGTTATCTTGGGCCCCTCTGTCATAGAAATTGTCCCGAACGTTAAAACGCTCGGAGTCTATTTTAATAAACAGATGTCTTGGGATTCTCACGTTAATAATGTTGTTAAAAAGCTATCAAGAGTGCTTGGAAAACTATGTCAATTCAGAAATTTATTGCCTCGTCACATAAAAATGCTTATATACAAGGTCCTTTTTGTACCCCATCTGAACTACTCTAATTTAGTGTGGTGTACCACATCTTTGTCAAATGCTAACAAATTACACCTTCTTGAAAGAAAAAAAAAAAAAAAAGGATGTTCGCACAATACTCAATGTTCCTTTCGATACACATACACCTCCATTATTTAAAGAACTATGTCTAATAACTGTCCTCAACCTATATGAGTATACTCTACTAACACGATATAGATCTGCCCTCCGTTCTCGAGCCTTTACTTGGACATATTTCAAACCTAACACCAAATATCAGGGTATACGACGTTCGTGAGGGGGAGCGTTGGAAAATACCAATAAATCGTACAAATTACGGGTTCCAAATGCTAATGGTATAACCTTCCATTTGTTCTAAATAAACTTCAGAGACATAATTCGACAAATATCGAGAGACTGAATCTCAGTACAGTTATAATTTTTTTTTCTGCATTAAAATTTCGCTTGTATTGTGGGGTCATGTGTTCTGTATGTTTCAGTTATCCTTATATATAAATATATATATATATATATATATATATATATATATATATATATATATATATATATATATATATATGAATTAAGGTAAATATAAAACAATGGACCGGTAAAAGTTAATAAGTCAAAGATGCGTACTGTCGGAGATAAACTTCGTATTATACTTCGTTTCACCTTATCTGCGAGCAAAGCCAAAGCTAGAAGCGCGAGACCAGCGCTTTTTGCGTTTCTCCCCAGCTCGCGCGCTCGAGCAAGGCCTGAACGCACGGAGCTTTCGTGCTCGCGGTTCCAGCTTTGCCTACGCTCGCACATAAGGTGAAACGAAGTATAGTAACTCCGACAGTAGGCACCTTTGACATATATATATATTGTTACGGTGATTATGAGATGATTTAATTTACATTGAAGGAGACACCGGAAGAATAAGGGTTCTTGTAGAAAACCAAGTGAGCTGCTCTGGCGTCTTTGTCTTCCTTGGTCCCCAATCTCGAGCTGTCTTTTTTTCCTCTTCGCATCATTATATATATATATATATATATAATTTGCTATCTTTGATAGTCTGATTAATTGATGCTGTTCTTTTTTTTTTTTTTTTTGCTCAATGTTAAAAACTTAAAACTGAATATTAAGGTGCAACCCCACACTTGGTTAGTGTGATTCTGAACCAACAGATGGCGGTGGGATCGCCTTCCAGGCCTGTACATCAATGCGAGAAATCGTGTGTGGTGGCGCTTTGATACAGTGGCGTATTTTTCTATATCCTGAATTTGACATCCCTGGTCCTTCGCTTGTTTTTCTCTGCACGAGCTTTCTTTGGAACGCGCGCGGCTTCGCCAGTTCTCGTGCAAGGGGGCCAGTTGCCTACGCTCCGAGCTCACGTCTCCAGCAAATGTTGTCCGAACAAAACGCGAAAATCGTCCTTAGCCAAATGGCGAGACACATGCACAACAAAAGAACCGACGCGTTGAAAAATATAAAATTGCCTTTGCGCCTTTAACACTTCGCGGGGATTTCGAAGGCCAATTACACCTAGTGCCTCAATGTCTTATTTAGGGTGATGCCATCGTTTGTAGCACCCGATGCCGACAGCACGCGCTCACAGGGAAAACACAAAAAAATCGCAGGAAACAAAATGTCGCCTTAGCATTGTCAGCGCCACGAGCGCGTGCAGAGACACGCTCTTTCACGCGCCTCAGAAAAAAAAAAAAAAAAAAGCGTTCGAAACAAAATGGCCACATGTCATCACCCCAAGCAAAGCGCACATGAAGGCACCCTAGTGCATGCGTTTGGCTCTTTGTGGTTCTCCAGGTAAACGCAAATGACGTGATAGACTTTAGTTTCCAAAATTCTAGCTTGAGGAATTCAATACCTCAAAAATCAAAACAAATGAACTATTTTTTGGGCGGTCAGGTGTCTCATTTAGGTAGCTGGGTGTTTATTTTGACCACAACCACGAGACTGGAAAATACAAAAAATTACACTCAGGTTTAGACATTGAGTTTGGTAAACCCAAAGTAGGACTGGTGCGGGAGTCATAATAAAAGAAATGCCTGGGTTAAAAATCCACCCGCAGCAATAATTAATAAGAATTAATTTTAATACGAGTTCAGTGATAGTTGCAATGACTGGCCAGGCAAAAATTCTGGGTCTTTTGATAGTTTTTGCACAGAGTTTAAAGGGATCCTTCAACGACATCTGAAATATACCCGTCGTGTTCAAAAATAGGTTGAATATGATCCACAATATCCGTAAATGACAATCGCACGTTTCTATTTTGAGCCTAATGGCTGTATTTTTCGTTATAAACGGGCCACTCTGCAAGCGCTCGGAGAACAGCCAGTGGAGACCACGTGACATCCAACGCAATCGTGACGTAGTTCGTCTCGGGACGAGCGAAACTACGGCGAGGCTGACGTCGAGAGGATGGCCTAGTCGTTCCAGCCACCGAAGCGGCTGCTTTTGTACGAATTTTGAGTGACGGGTTAATCTTCTATAATCTTGTAGGGGGACAATAGCAACTTCTGCGACACACAAAAGGCATTCTCGGGAAGAGGGGAGTTCCTCCTTCCCCTCTTCTCTCGTCATGGCCGGAGGTGAGACACTCACCGTCACTAGCTGTCAAGGTTCCTAGACGGGCATTACAAGCGAGGCGTTAGCGACATCCACCAGGTGCTCTTTGCTAATCGTTTAATGCGTTTTAAAATTCCTTTTCAAGACTTCTTTAAAAACATATTGGTATGTTCGATGTGATACTGCTCCTTTGAACACATATATACCAAAAAATGAGCGCCGAAATTTTGTTGTAGTACCCCTTTAAATACAACATGTAGTGCCTATACTAGCGGAAAACAAACAGCGCAGGGACAAGGACAGAGTAGAAGGCGGTAGACATACACAGCGCTGACTTACAACTGAGCTTTATTGGCACTGACAACCTGTATAAATACAAAATTTGCCCGGCCCAAAAGCCAAGAAAGGAAACAACACTATAGAGGAGGACTATACGTGTTCCTAGAGTCATCTGCAGGCGCCGTTGTTCTCCGATCTGAGTAGAAAAATACACTCCTTTTCCGTCAAGGCAAGTGACGGGGCACTAACACACTCTGAACCCGATTGTCCAATGGCGCGTGCTTCTATAATCTCACGTGTCAGCTTATCCTTTTGTTTTCTGATGACCGTGCATCGTTCAAAATCCGGAGTACATCCGCAATCGCGGCAATGCACCCCAAGGTGCCCCGACACAACCTGAGACACATTATAACGATGCTCTCTTAAACGCTCATTAAGACAACGTCCTGTCTGCCCGATGTATCTCCGGCCACAGGACAGGGGAGTAGAGTATACAACACCCGCAACGCATGTAACAAACTGGTTTTGGTGTTTCTTGGTGCACACCTTTCTCTCTATTAAATGAGAATTCACTTTTTTGCACATCATAGATGCTTGTCTGGAGCCGAAAAGACCACGTGAACACCAGCTCGACGTCCCACTCTCTTCAGATTATGGGATACTTTGTGTAGGTACGGTAGTACTGTGATGTTCCTGTTTTTCCGTTTAAGTTGTTCAGCACTCTCAATGCGTCTTGTCTTTAGGAGAGTCTCTGTGACTGCCGTTAGGAGGCGCAACGGGTAGTCCGCGGCCGTGAGCCTCGCTACTTGATTCTTAAAGCTATCCTTTACCACGTGAAAGCAGGATTTATTAAAGGGGCCATGAAACGAATTTTGGGTTGGGATGAATGATTTTAAATTGGGACTTTACTAATCGCATATCGTTTAGTTGGCCAAAAGAAAGAGGCTAGAAAGTCAAAAGCCAGCTTTTCGGTACGAGCATTTGAAAATATAGCGGACTATTTTGTACCTTCTTGCCTTCGAAAGCTCTCCGCCTTCTCACTATGATACATCCGCGGTTCCCAAAGCGCGTCACCGGCGCCAAACTGACGTCAGCAGAGCCCAGCTCA